>NIPQ01092845.1:0-30845 GCA_002806875.1 Lepidotrigona ventralis hoosana
TTTCAAAAATATGCAAAAGAAAGAATTCTACTCGGAAAAAAATTTTTTTTTTTTTTTTATATAATTACAGGAATTGTACCTTCTCTTCTATGTGCTCCAAAGTGCTTTTTCTTATGCCTTACTTTTAATGCTGGTGTTTCAGGCACATGCTTATATTTTTCTAATTTTTAATCTTCTTGGAGACAAGTAAAAATGAATCACACGCAACGAACAGTGAAATACAAATCGTATTTATGCATGCGCTCCATTTTTACACTGCGCCACTTTTAATTTATATTTGTGGAAAATGTGAGTTTGCTTAAACTTCGTCTTCACTGGACTCACTGCTGTATGCTAACTGTTCCTTCCACCATTCTCGAACCTCTAGCATAACATTAGAAGGTTTTGGTACAGTTGCTTTTGCATTGACTACTTCCCGCTGCTGTCTGCTTTGCTCAGTGCTCTCTGTGAGATGTGGCAAATTATTTTTCGGCACCGCTTCAAATGGAAAGCTCACGTTGGAGAAAAGCAGAATGAGAAAGGTACAGATATAAAGTGAAAAAAAAAAAACTATGCTTACGTGGTGGCCTGTTATTTTTCTTCTTAGGTGCTGCATTCTTATCTTTTTCAGTCCTGATTGAAGCAGGATCCGACAGTGTTGGAGTTAAATATTTTCTTCCTGATCCACTACCTATACTATCAGATCTTGGAAGCACTACTGGTTTCTTTGCTTTGTGCCTGGCAGCATCAGTATCCTGCTTGGTAATAACGATGATTAAAAAATTGTGTGCATTGACATTGATTAACTAAATAAGAAAACTTACCTTTGTTTCAGTTTCTTCTTCTTTGACGGCCTCTTTGCCTTTCTCCTCTACATGCTCCTGCTGTTGTGCTTGTTCAGTGTTGGCGCGAAGGCCGGCGACCAGACTATTTTGTTGCTTCTGTAATGTGCAAAATATAAATATAAATTTGATCCTGTGCGAATTGCTATCGAGTAAACTTACTCCACTTGCACGTATTTTTTTCAGGCAACCCTCTAGCCAATTTCTGATCGTTTGCTTAGCAACTTCTTCTTCGATGATATATTCGAACTCTTCTCTTGCCAATAACTCTTCGAGTTGAAGAGCTTTTCGAATGTCAACCGAACGGTAGGATAACATACTGAAAAGAAACATTCAACCGGTAAAAAATTCTTTTGAGCAAGCAAATGACGTTTGTTTATACGAGAATACTTACTTGATAACATCATGAAAGGTAACATCTTCGCCATTGTTCAACTTCTCCAGTTCATAGCACATATGTTTGAAGAGAAGTCGATCCTTCTGCGGATCGGTTTCCAATCTACCTTTCAATAATCGTAAAATAAACTTCACCTAAAACAAACTAATATATCATTACTTCTAGCCTAATTTATAACAGCCTGTTAGCAGCTGGTGAATAAATCTTTTTTTCTAGCCGTACCCGTTTCACAGGTATAAAACCTTTCTGATGATTATCAACAACGTTCCATGTGTTCTGAAAATTTCTAATATCAGCATAAGATAACAAAGCATCTTCTTCGTTGGAATAGAATAGAGAGAAGTTCTCCATAATAATAGCTGTCGTGAAAAAATTAGTATTGGTGAGAACGTTGATGAATTATTCTGGTAATAAAACAAGCAGTGTATGTATATATCTATACAGAAGAATCGGTTGACACTTACCCACTAAAAGATTTAAAACAATGTAAGTGATAATGACGTAGAAGGTACAAAAATATATTAAGGAAGCATGAAAGTTGCCGCAATCGGTTTCCCAATAATTAGCAGCTGGTGTGCAATACGGTGGTTGTATCATGCAATCGTGCATTATCTTATTCCAATCCTCCCCGGTGACAATACGGAAGAGCATCGCAACGCCAGTTACAGGTGACTCAAAATTGGCACGCCTAGATGACAATCGTCTCTCTTAAGATCATATTTAGAACAAGAGAAATGCCTGCGCCGTTTTAATTAACTTTATGTAATGTTCAACTTTAACGTTAACAATCGTTTGTCTCACTGGATAGAAATACGTAGTATTACCTTCCTATACCTTCACCGTACTTTACAGTTCCAAAGATGATCGTGCCGGCTAACGCGTAAAAGAAAACAAGGAGAAACATGCCAAATATAATGAAGAAACTTTTGCAAACGGATACTCCGACCGTTAACATCAACATTTTCAGTGTTGTATGTTTGCCAGTAATAGTGAAGAATCTAAGAATCACGACCATAAAGCCGATTACGTATGACAAATCGTTCTGCAAGAAAGGTACATTCCCGTCATTACATAATTTCAAGATTATTAACGAAAACGCTGAATCGATCAGATGGCTGGATAATAATATTATATACCGACCTACCTTCATTGTACAATGAATGACGATCCAAATAACACCGACGACTGTCACGAGCAAATCATATCTGTTTCTTCTGGACTGCCAATAGCCACGTGGTGTAAAAGCAATATTTTTCATAATTACTTCCACGAGGAAGATGAGTGTCAGAATCGTGGACACCGTAGCGAGTGCTTCCGTGTGTTCCTCCTCGATTCTCCACTTAAGGGTTGGGGGGAGGAAGGAAAAATAAATAAAGATTCGTTAACGCAAAAAGCTTGTGTCGATTTACTTTTACCACGGTCTAATGGTAGCCGGCAAGGAACAAATGATTCTAAGTAACAGTCATAGAATGTGTTCTGTTTCTCTCTCTCTCTCTCTCTCTCTCTCTCTCTCTATGTAAAACTTTGCACGATTTTGTTGAATTTAATTTTATAAAAAATCACACGGTGTTGTCGTGTTGCGGTGTTTTTGTGTGTTGTAAGTACTGTAGTGGGGGGGGGGTGGGAAGGGAAGAAAGGAACGAAAATTATCAATTAAACTCACAGAGACACACAGAAGAGCACTGTTTATGAGCACCATGACTGCGATGAATCTTTTGAAATAGATATTTTGAGTGATGTCATAGATAAACGCTCGGAATTTCTTCCCATCTGGCCTAGGTGGTAAATGTAACGGTTGTGCGATTTTCAGTCGTTTTTTCAAATCACACCTATTCAAATGTAATAATAAAACACTTGTTTAGAACGTTTGGCACTTAAGCTCGTTAATTAATCAAATCTTGTTACCATCGTCTTTGATCGACTGTGAGTAGTGCAGTTCCTTTGTTCTCAGAATAATTAGCAATAACGACACCGACGAACAGCGTTAAACCAATCATACAGCCCAAGAAAATATAAATGTGAATATAAACAGCATGGACCTAAAAATTGATCATTGAATAGTATCATCGGGGGGAGGGGACCAAGGTCGTGACGTGGTTGTTAACTTACGGGACCAAGAGCTTTGATAAGAACGTCTCTAACGTCGAGCCAGCCCTTAAAAGACAATACTTCGAAAAGTGCCATCAGCGCGTCTCCGATATTGTCGAAATTAAATCTTCTAGGATTAGCCCTAGAAAGTTTTGACGTTCACTTAAAAGCTCGTTACTACAAGATCACTCTCTGCCGAGTCATTTTAAATTGTAAATTTCTCCATTTTTTTTTTTTTTTTTAGTAATCCTACCATACGCGCGGCACCAGTATCGATGGATAGCTTTCATTCTCGCCTGGCTTCAATTTCATTTTCGTCACGAAAACTCTCCTCATGAACACTCCGACGCAATCCTCTCGCTTTAGAATGGTCGGATCGTTGCAACGAGCTAATCTACCACCGTAAAGCTGTACACCATAACTCGCGAATATAAACATCAGTAAAATCAATAGAGTGGACACCTAAAAAACTTCTTATTCATTTTTTGTCTGAACTCGGCGCCGGGAAACGGCTATTCGAATCTATTCGTGAGACAGCATGAGTTTCAGCATGAGTGAACTTTTAATTAGAATTATTTACCAATAAGATCTCTTTGAATCCTCGACATAATTCGTAAACAACTTTCCTCATGTGCGGCACAAGAGTGAAGATCCTTAGAGGTCTAACGCAACGTAAGATCATAAGAAGTTGCGCACCGGAATTCGGCGGCACGCTCTTCGGCATCCAACAGAGAAACACGAGGCTGACCTAAATTCCCACTGGATTAGCGTTGATAATTTATCAAATATCGAATAGCAGAAGTGATTTCCTTTGTCAACGTACAACATAAATAAAAACATCCAACACTGAGGCGACGTCTTTGATATAGGCCTTCGGCGTAAAAAATAGTCCGTCTGCCAGAATTTTTAGAGCTAACTCGATACTCATAAAAATCACGAAACCGTACTCCGCAATTTGCAATGCCGGGACTTCCATTACGCGGTATCGTGGTGTTTCGAACATCATGGAGATGCAAGACATAGTGGTAGCAAAGATCATTACCCAATCAAGGTACGTGACCAAGCCAAGAAAATTGCTACAAAGCGTATAAACGTACGTGACCATTATTAATATTTCGTTTTTTCTTTTTTTTTTTTATTTTTTATTTTTTTTTTTTTTTTTTTTTTTTTTTTTTTTTTTTTTTTTTTTTTTTTTTTTTTTTTTTTTTTTCTTCTAATGTCAAGCAATAAGTCTAATGCATTTTTTTTTAAAGCATCAATATTTACACTGTAGGAAGCACTTACTGTAGGCTTTTATATTGAACCTTTCTCTCTTTTCCAGTCAATGGATCTTTTACGTTTGTATCGTATCTCGCGTAAACAAGCGACTGGCAAATTTTGCGAAATTTACTCTCGCGCGGTACTGCGAACAGTGGTGTATCAAAAAATGGGTGATTCTCGCGCAAATCTTCCTCACGCTGATTTCTACATAAGTGCAATGTGGTAAGCAGTTCAATTAGAAATAGAACAAAAGAAAAAAAAAGAAGTGTAAAGTGTTAAGAGCCCAGTGATGAAGAACTGTTGCATCTTACCTTCGCATCTCGGCCTGTTGTCGCTTAGCTTGCAACAATTTAATGTCCAAATCGTGCGGTCTACTCCGGGAAGAGCTGACTCGGTTTATACCACCAATGTCACCATTTTCCATCAGATGTTCGTACGTTTGTTTCAACTTGATCGATCCGCTACGAACGCTCCTTCTAATTGACCTATTGAAACGATTGTTTAAAAAATTATTATCTTCGTGTATTTTAACACGTTCCGTGCCACGTGTACCACCGGTGGTACACGCAGTCATATTTATTTAATTTATTTATTTTTTGCAATCGAACTGATCGCAGTGCCACGTGTACCACAGGTGGTACACGATGTGATAGCTACTCTAAACAAGAGAATTACTTATCGATTGATGATGTGAATGAAAGATTGTGTGACAATATATCAGCCTTTAGTGAAAATATCAAATGGCCTGAACGACAACAAAAGGCAAAAATGGCTTGGCACGGAACGTGTTAAGCACTGTGATGCAGAAATTTTTGTTGAACTTGAGGTCTCACTTTTTCTGATCGAAGCGAAGTTGCTTGGCACTGCTGACAGTGCCCTGTGGCTTCAAAAGACCTTTCCCTGGTACTGGTATCATAGCCGAGTCTCCTAATAATAATCTTTGATTGTTTGAATCACTGAAAAATAACATACGCATGTATTATATTGTGCGTTTAGTGTAAGATTTAGTGTAAGTAATTCTGAAAGATTTTTATAATGTAACAACTCACTTTATAATGTAGATAACAGCTGCCTTCTTCAGACTTGTAACAACGTTCCTTACTTTTGGTGGATTGTTTAAAATTTTCACTGGACGTTGCTTTCTGTATATCATCTTTGAGTCGAAGGTTTCATTTATCTTCTTGACACCCTCGTTCTCTTCGTTCTCCATTTCGAATACAAACTGTCTCATGAAACTTTCACGTACCTTGGAATTAAAAAAAAATATGTACACTTGGGAATACGCGCGAACAACATACGAATATTTGAGGAGCAGAAAACAAATACTTACTTTTGGAAGATTAAAGTCTGACGGCACCTTGTGCAAGCATGTCATTTGAGGACTATCAGGAAATTTCTCAAATATTCGCAACCTGAATGGCAGAGTTTCCTTGATCTCCGCGCTCTGTTCACGAAATTTTAATTGCTTCAGTTTCTTAATGTCCTCATCCAGCTCGAGATTATCCAAGATTACGGCGACGAACAAACTTAACACAATCTTAAAAAGAAAGGGAACAAAATATTTCCAGTAGTCATGCCACCGATTGAGAAGAACGTAATTATGTAAAGTTGTCCGTGTATTTTTTTTACCAGTGTAACGAAAAGATGATATAAAATGAAGTACATGGCAACAAATGGAGCCATCGTTTCATGTGTCCTTAACATTGTTTCATCCATAACGTCCACCCAAGCTTCTTGCGTTAATATTTGGAACATAGACATAAATGCCTAAAAGGGAAAATGTCTTATTTATAGTATAATTCAACTATGACATGAGTCGACGAATCGTATCCTTTACCTCTGGGAATGTTTCAAATTTCGTGAAGTCGCGAAGGAAACAAAAAAGCTGCATAGAAATGCTGGACGATATGACTAACAGGCACATGGTAAATATAATGAGGCTGCCTAGCTTCTTTCCAGGGCCGAATATTTTATATACAAAATCCTCGAGCATAGGTGACGCCTTGATCAGTCTAACTACTCTAAGAACCTAAAATAATGCAAAATAATATCAGTGTCAGTTTATCATTGTACAGTTTGATTCAGTTTCTTCTCTGCTAAGTCGTCACACTGTTTCTCTTATGTCTTACAGTTGTCTCAACATGAAATTGAATATAGAAACCTGGAAATATGTGAATCCAGAGAGATAGAAGAACGGGATGATGTGCACGGTTGTACCGATTGCCAGCAGCAGCTCAAATTTGTGTATCGAGTGCTTGTAGTAGCTGCGAAACCCGAGACACCAGATCTTGAACAACGTCTCAAGGTCCAAGAATATAGTGAACGCGATCTCGGCGTAATAATAGTTATCGTAGTACGTGTGCCTTGGCTTCTCGTCGTGCTTGAAACTCATGGTCGCGGTGGTGATGCCATTCGCCAGGATCACGAACATTACCACCATGCGAAACTGAGGAGATCGTAGAACCGCGTGACATATCGGAGAAGCCAAGCCTCCGTGTTTGTTCTCGTCTAATGTTACCAATTTCCAACCGTTGTCATCGCCAGTTAATATCTAAGATAGAAGATGTAACATACCATGTAAGAACAATGGCCAAATTAATTAGTTAATCAGTCGTTTTCTGACACGGTTTTCTTACTAACTTGCGACGCTGTGTTGTTGCTAATGTGTCCCCTGACACCCCACATCTGTTGAAATTGTACTCGTATTTCATTGAATGTTTCTGTAATAACAGCTATGAATACGTTCTTCACGAGCCACGCTAAGAAAAATATCATTGTACTGAAGTATAGGACCGCACGCCAAGCTGGTAAACTATCTATCGCACGGTACATAATAAAAACCCATCCTTCCTGCGACGCAGCTTGATAAACGGTAAAAATGCTCGTAGCTACGGAGCAAAGTTATTTCCATGAGGTATGTGTATCTGTGCATTTATTTTGTGCAAAAGCTGTAAGAAATATTCTTATTACTACGTAAAGAGTTTGCCATTACCAAACTCATCGAATCCATTGAAACCCATGATGTACTTTGACAATTGAAGTTTCATGCAAGTCATCCCTTCTGGACATTGGTATCCTGATTCAGGGTCAGTGGAGCAGAAAGTATCAGGGATGGCTAAACTATTTATAGTGATATTCTTCGGGTCTGTAGTATTGAGGACACAATGGTTTTTCAATTCGCCGAAAAACTGAACGCCTAGAAGACCGTAAAGGGACATGAAGAAAAGGAAAAACAGAGTCACGTTGTATATCTGTTGGCTCGAACGCCTGGAATCAACGTAACAGAACGTAAGTAAGTATAAAATTTTCCAATGAATATTTCGCGAATACTAACTTGAATATTTGATTGATTCTGGCCTTCGGCATGGAGAACTTAAGGAAGACACGTAAGAAGCGTATCATAATCAAGGGCCGTGGTGCCCGCAATATGGAAATGTAGTTAAACTCTAAAACGAAACCTAGCATCTCGAACATTTGTAAAATTACGGACAACCAGAGGAAGATGACCATGCTTCCATCGAATTGGCACCAGTGATCTTTCAAATAAGATTTGTCCCTCTGTAACTGAATAATCGTCAGTTTATTGTTATACGTAAACCTACGATATCATGCGGATTACCTTCAGTATACCCCTTATGTGCATCTTGGCTATCATCTCAGCAGTGAATAGAAACGTGATAACCAAATCGCAAACAAAGGTAACATATTGAAGAGGTGGGATTTTCTCAAATGTTTTGGGAGTGTTCAAGCAAACAGAAGCTAAAGATACTAGAGCACAAGATCTCATCAACCTTCTCACCCAAAGCTGCAAACCAATTAATTATTTAGTAATCAGTGATATCAACATGTACATACAGTTTGTATAGTTACATATATATATATGTACAAGAAGAGTAGTATATGTATTTAGGATATACCTTATTCACCCATTCTATGTCAGCGCTCTCATTGAGGGACTCCTCTGGGCCGTAATCGGCCAAGACGGGTTCCCCTTTGAGGCTCTGCTTGCGCCCCAGCATCATAATAGGAATTATGTTCGCAATGGTGAGGCCTGTAATTGAAAAGTATGATAGATAGTACAATATAAACACGAACACATAAATAATGATAATAATGGGAAATATCATTCTTTTGTTGTCGTTACAAAGACAGTTTTATTATCATAAATCAATGAAATGATTGTTAAATAACTACACAGTTGAAAATTAAGATACAGTATTGATAGAACTATAATAATGGGAAATATCATTCTTTTGTTGTCGTTACAAAGACAGTTTTATTATCATAAATCAATGAAATGATTGTTAAATAACTACACAGTTGAAAATTAAGATACAGTATTGATAGAACTATAATATTAACGAAAATTACTATGATATAATTAAAGGTGTACATACATAGGAGAGAGCATAACGTATAATAATGGGAAATATCATTCTTTTGTTGTCGTTACAAAGACAGTTTTATTATCATAAATCAATGAAATGATTGTTAAATAACTACACAGTTGAAAATTAAGATACAGTATTGATAGAACTATAATATTAACTATAATATTAACGAAAATTACTATGATATAATTAAAGGTGTACATACATAGGAGAGAGCATAACGTATAATAATGGAAAATATGATTCTTTTGTTGTCGTTACAAAGACAGTTTTATTATCATAAATCAATGAAATGATTGTTAAATAATTACACAGTTGAAAATTAAGATACAGTATTGATAGAACTATAATATTGACAGTAACGAAAATTACTATGATATAATTGAAGGTGTACATAGGAGAGGGCATAACATATAGTTTGTAATTAAGATTATTGTAACTGTCGTGTTGTAACGGGAATGATTTAATTAATTAATTGGTCCTACCTTTTTTTTAACAATTTGGACGACAACGAAAACTGCCTTTACGGCAATTCATATAGACTACATTTCAGTATAAAACAACGATAAAGTTTTAACGTGTGATAAACATCTTATTAGTAACAACAAGCTGGCGGCATGGCGGTGAACATTTTTTGGTTCAGTTCTGAGCTTTCCAGTGATAGTGAAAGCTCGAAGTGAGCATGAGCAGTGATGTTATCATTCCAAACAAATCAATATTTCAAATCGTGAACGAAGGCGCGCGCGAATCGACGACGATATTCCAGGTAACAGAGGCTTTTATTTTAACAAGTATTATTTATTAATGAAATTTATTTTTATTTATTTATTATTTTATTTATTTAAGCAATTGACATCGTTTGGAAATATAGTTTTTTTTTTATAATTAAGAAGAAAACGTATATTACTTTCATTAGTAATATGTTTTTATTTTTTTTTTTTCTAGAAATTATATATATTAAAATGCGCTTAATACATATATATGATAAAGAATATTTTCATTTATTTTTTAATTTGTTAATAATTTCATCATCTGTTGAATATTGATATATCGTTAATGCCGTTTAAGTTTCTTTTACACTTTTCTCTGCCGAGGCCATCATTTTCGAAAATTCGGAGTTTGGATTGGACAAAAGTGTGGACGGTGCTTCGAACTCGATTATTTGGCCGTTCTTCATAACGATAACGCGATCAGACGAGATGACAGTTTTCAAACGATGAGCTATGGTCAATACGGTAGAATTAGAAAATTCGTTTTTTATGGTGCTTTGTACAGCGATCTCAGTTTCCGGATCAACAGCAGCAGTTGCCTCGTCTAATATCAATACCTGAAATTAAATTATAAATTATTCAATGAAGTAAATATTTATTAGCACGGGCAACTTTCGCTATCAACGTACTTTAGCGTTACGCAAAAGTGCTCTTGATAAACAAAGTAATTGTCGCTCGCCAACGCTTAGGTTGTTCCCTCCAACCTCAACGGGAGCATCCAATTGCCCTGGTACAGTTTGAACCTTTTCTTTCAACTGAGTTTTCTCTAAAACACTCCAAATCTCCGAATCACTGAATTGCTTAAAAGGATCCAAATTTGATCTACAATATAATTATAGATATATTAATAAATATTCTCGAATACTCAGACCCAGTGTTCCTACTTGATTTATTTTCTTATTTATTAACACTAGAACTACCGACAGTTGAGACGTAGCTATCTCTACCAAAACCAATCAAAATGATTGGTACTGGTATAAGTAGCCATGATACAAAATTACTTTTTATTTTAAATGAATAAAACAAAATTAAAGTTCATTATATTAATCCTTTAGCTATCCCTGCAAAAGGCATTACATCATTGCGAAGAAAAAAATGTAACATGAAGTAGGAATTTTAAAATAAAGTTGTCAGACCAGTCAAAATGACTGGTGTGGTAGTTCTAGTGTTAAACGTACTTACCGCAGAGTTCCACTGAATAATACGGGATCCTGAGGGATTATAGACAGCTTACTCCTTAATAATTTCAACTTTACTTTCGCCACGTCTATACCGTCAATCTTTATTTTTCCATCGGAGATTTCGACTAATCGAAACAAAGCAACGATAAGTGAACTTTTCCCAGCTCCTGTTCTCCCCACAATACCTAAAATTCATTGTCACGGAAAAAAAAGAGAAGATAATCGTATGGATAATAATCGGAAATTAATTATCGAATTATTATTACCTATATGTTCGCCAGATTCAATAACAAATGAAATGTTATCTAACGCAGCTGGCAGTTCTTTTCTATACTTCAACTCGACCTTGTGGAATTCTAATTTCCCATCGGTAGGCCACTGATCCGGAGGGTCTATATGATCCTCCGAATCAGAACTTCCTTCTTTCTGCAATGTCTGCAAGGTAGTGTACGTATTATTAGTTGTATAACTTCCTTTTCAATTACTGTTGCAACTAACAAATACAGTTTTCACTTACTTTCAAATAATAACTTATTCTTTCGACACTTATAAAACGAGTTTCTGTTTCTGCCATTAATCTCACTGTATACTGAAAAACACCAGTCATTTGCATAGCGTATGCCATTGCCAAACCAGCAAGAGCTGGTGATATTTGATTTCTAAGTGCGATCACAAGAAACGCAGTAATGGAAGAGGATGCAATTGCCAAAATATCCAGCCTCACGGCAGACCATCTCATTATGCACTGACATAGATAAAGGCATAGATTGTTTAAATCTAGTAATTCTTCAAATCTAAAATATAATCGGTTATTATTATATCTTCTTTTTTTTTCTTTCGCGTCATTTTACTCGTGCCTGATTTTGAAAAGCATACTTGTTCACAAATGCTTTTTCCTTTTGGAATGCATGAATGGTATTTAAACCATGAATGGTAGTCGTGATGAAGCTCAAAACAGGAGATCGCGAAGTACTCTCCAGTCGCTTAAAGTCTCTCATTGCTACTCTAAAGAATTTGTTGTTTTGCTACATTTATTACACTAATAAAGTATGCTATGAATTCTTACTTAAAATATTAATCTCACCTAAAGATTTTGCTAATATAAAAAAAGATAATTGCAAGAACGATTAATCCTAAACAAAACCAGGGCACTATTGCACATATAAATATAATTGCAAAACTGCAGGTAATAATATTCTGCACCATGTTCTCTACAGAAATTGGTATGTAATTGTCCACTGCAAAGATAAATGCAATTTACTTAATAGTTTCAAATATATGTAACAGGTCTTACCTTCGTCGATATCTCGGCTAAATATATTTTGTATCCTTCCAATAGGGGTCGTTTCAAAAAATGTTACTGTTGATTTAATCATTTTTTTGAAAACTCTATTATGCAATGTCGTAGAAGCATTTATCGTAGCGTACATAATAGCCGAGCCACGCAACAAACTTGTGAACAAAATAATTCCAACACAACTGATATAAACGTTTTGATAATATAAATAGTTTGGATTGTCATTTAAATTGTTCGATATTATGGTTTCATTCTTACTGACATCAGTGATATTCTTGAAACAAAAAGATCAATGTGAATTGAAAATAACTTTAGTTTAATGTAACTTTAAACTTTAAAAAGAAAAAAATATTTACTCCACCACCAGCTTTAATCCACATGGCTAACCACCAAGAGCTAAATGCTGAACTTCCAACGTTTAAGAAAAGCGTTAAAAATACTAAAACAGCTACAAAATAACCACCCGCGGATTTTACATATGTGTGATACGTGTACGATTCCACAGTACCCGTTCCCATCTTTTCTGGTGTAGTCAGGATTGTTCCTAAACGATGGATGTGAACATAAAATTTTCATATCGATGATATAAATAAATTTTAATACACACCTCCTCCGTGTATTTCTTTTGATACTGCAATATTTTCATCATTGTCTCCAGAACAATGAGAATTAGATGCTATTTGCCTCTTTGAATCAGTACCAGAATCTCTGCTGTCTGTTTCAATCGGTACTGAGAGTCTGCTAGTTAAATTGGAAATGATTATTGAAATTGTAAGAATCACGACTTTTAAAAATTATTTGTAAAATACATACTCTTGTGTATCATTCCTTGTTTTCAGTAATGCGCTGTTTACCATTGTGGCATATTCTCTGTTTAATTGCATCAATTCGTTATGTGTACCTTGTTCTATAATTCTACCTTTATGCATCACATAGATCTGATTACAGTGTTTTAGAAACTGCAATTAGCCAAACATAATGTTATTTGTAATTGAGTATTAATGTACGTATTAATTGAGTTTAATAACAATTTATTTATTTATTTAAATTTATTTAAAACATACTTGAACCTGATGTGTTACAAACAAGACACACTTGTCCTTAAGCGCTCCGAGAATTAAATTTTTAAAAATGTAAGACCCTACATGCGCGTCCACCGCACTTAATGGATCGTCCAAAAAATATATATCTCTTTAAGAAAAAAAAAACAGAAAAAGAATGTTTTTTTTAATATAATGTTTGTTTTAATATAATGTAACAATAAATTAAGAAATTTTTATATAATAGAAACAATACCGATTAGCATAGAGGGCTCTAGCAAGAGCAACTCTTTGTTTTTGTCCTCCTGATAGATTTACACCCCTTTCTCCAATCTCAGTTTCGTCTCCACCCGGCAATATATTTAAGTCTTCTTTTAAGCTGCATACCGTTAATGCTTGATAATATCGTTTAGCGTCAAACTGATTCCCAAACAATATATTTTCTTTAAAAGTAGCATTGACAATCCATGCCTGTTGACTGACATAAGCGCAAGATCCTTCTCTCAAAATATGGCCATTTGTCATTTTCAGCTGCCCTAAGGCAGCAAGTAAAAGACTAGATTTCCCACTTCCTACGTGTCCACAAATTCCTATTAGTCCGCCTTTTGAGGCTCCAAACTTAATGTCAGAGAGTACTTCTACGTATTGTGTTTCTTGGACAGAATCATTGAGTTTTTCTAGTTCAATTTTATTCTTCAAAAAAGATGTAATTTTTCTGGAAAAATATATAAAAACATTTCAAAAAAAAAAAAAAAAAAAACCAAAAAAAAATAAAAAAAAAAAAAAAAAAAAAAACAGAACGATAGTAAAGAATCGAAAATAAGAAAAAAAATACTCACTTTTTTTCTTTAGTATTTGTTAATTTTCTAGTGTGCAAAGTAGACTTTTCGTAAACAAATGTACCATTAGCAATGGCTACAACTTGCGATTTTACAATTGGTTTTGATATATGGCATGTGTGCTCTTCTAGAAGCAATACATTCTACACAAATTATTATTACTATTTACTAAAAGTGAACATCAGAATATTTAGACATAAAAGTAACTTTAAGCAATCAAA
The DNA here is from genome assembly GCA_002806875.1 of Lepidotrigona ventralis hoosana. Classification (NCBI taxonomy): domain Eukaryota; kingdom Metazoa; phylum Arthropoda; class Insecta; order Hymenoptera; family Apidae; genus Lepidotrigona; species Lepidotrigona ventralis. The sequence goes on from NIPQ01092845.1 coordinate 14,306, forward strand.
TAATTATGAACGTAATCAAATAATCGATTCTAATAACAAAACAATATTCACAAAAGCAACCGTTACATTTATGATACCTTACATTGCATGCAATAATTATAGAAAAAAAAAAACTTAAAAGTGCATAAAAATTAAAATTTAAACATGCAATATGAAAGCTACTATAATATTTATATATTTAAATGTACCTAAAAGGCATTAAGCAAATTATATTACAAAGCATTGTGCATTATACTACAATTAAAATAAAAGCAACATTACAATTTCTGTACAATATTATTTGCAAACTGATCAATTCTATGTTTCTATTATCATAATTAGTAATTATTATTAATTTAAAAAAATGCAAAAGTAAACACCTGCAATCTCTTGAGTGTTATGTTTGACTCAATAATATTAACTAATGCCACTTGAAGGAACATAAATGAAGAGCGAAATTGAGAATTGAGTAATGTTACAAAGGGAAACACCTGGAAAAGTAATGGAATTATAACTTAAACTTAGTAATACCGCAAACTTATGTTTTGTTAAACTATTTTCAAACATTTGCATTTCAGTAACCTTGTTTAATTTTTTTAATATTTATAATACCACCCTAATATTTATAATACCAAGGAGGAGTAAAAGAAAAAGCAATTATTTTGTGTATATTTACATGATAGGCAGCACTTTCCCCTTTAGGCCTGCAAGCATTTAGCCGTTTATACCATTAACGTTGAAACATTCGATTATTAATGAAACAATTTCCATGTATGTTATATCATAATTTTCTGTTCACTTTTTTTTTTTAATAGTTCAAAAGAAAAATTTGTTAAATATAACATACACGAGAACTTGTTTGTTAATATTAAGTACGAAATACCCATTCATTGAACATAAATAACGAGAATTTGTAATTAAGTAGGTTGAATTTTAGGAAACCTTGATTCTTCTAAGAGCAATATGAGCGTCGATAAAATATCGTGTGGAATCCTTAAGGGAAGCGAGTGCCATTCTCAGCATATTTCCAAAAAATGTTGTAATTGGGAAAGCCTGTAATACATATTCCATTAAGTGCAACACTTGTTTCACGATTGTAACTATTCTGCGTAAAATAAACTGTTGGCTAAAGCCATTCAAGTATCATGGTCTTTAAACTATATCGATTTACGTATAATCTCTTTGGAATTACTTATTCTAATATTCCTCCAAAAAAATCGAAATAAGTAGCTGCACTAAATGTTTGTTTTGAATTCGCAGATTAATATATACCTGAGCGGCAGTTAAATTACTGCCTGAAGATAAATGAGCTAAAAATGTAATAATTGCAGATATCACAGGTATAGCTGGAGTTAAAGAAATAGCAAGACTTTGGAAATATACAGTTTTGTGTAACCAGTATTTCTCTTTTTTTCGTATATCTAAAAGTTAAAATATAAAGTTAAATATTAAAATATAAGTTAAATATTAAAATATATTAAGAATATATTAAAACTATATTATTAACTATATATTTATAATAGTTGTTACAGTTATTATATAATTATTATAATACTTAATAAAAAAAAAAAAAAAAAATAGTAATCATACCAAGGAGCTTATTGCTAAAATATTTTTCCCACGAATACATCTTAATTAATTTAACACATTCTAAAATTTCATTCATTAATTTCACTCGTATGTCTGTAATAACAACCGTCTTAGCACGAAAATGTCCGACTAAACGGGATATAAGATACTGTTGAAAAATAACGTTGCATGACAAAATTTTGAATGTATAAAAAATAATTTCTTATGATCTGTATATAAAAAAAAATCGCTCACCTGACAAGGATAAAATACGAGAAATGTAAATATTCCACAAAGTGCAAGTGGACTAAATACCCATAATATATAAATTATACCACAGGTAATAATTATTGGACCACTAAATATCATAGGTCCATAAACGACTACATCAAAAAGTCTTTGACTGTCATTAGTAAATAAATTAATTATCTAAAATTGTAAAGTGAAGATTAGTATCAAATTAAACTCAATACGACAATACAATACATTTAAAACCTTACTTCTCCTGTGTTTTTATTCCCGAGATTATTCAGTCTAATGATCTTCTCATATAACAAAGTCGTACATGCAGATTTTAATCTTAATGCTGTTCTAATATTAGTATTCCATGTCCAGTTAAAAAATACTACCCGTAAAAGATCACAGCATATCAATAACAGTGCCCATTTTATGCCAGTCCAAGTATCTTCCTCTGGCGATTGAACGTGTTCTAACACTTTCTTCATCAATATCATCTAATATAAAAATATAAGATCCTATAGTATTGCATATAAAATTTGCATTTCACGAAAACTAACAGACATACAGAACTAATAAATCCGCAAATTGTAGAACAGATCAATAAAAATCCAGCCATACATATCCTTGTTCTCACAAACCTCCAACATACATTTGGCAACGATGCTAAATATGGACCATGTTTGCCTATCTCTTCTTGCCAAAGTATTTCTAATCTAAACATGAAATTTAACTTAAATATAACAGGAAAAAAAGAAGACAGATTTAGAATATGATGGTGTTACCTATGTGCATTATATTTGGAAGTTTCATAAGTAGAAATATATGGTAGATTTGTAATATCAATATTGTTTTTATACGCCTTCCATATATATGGTGTTATCCATGTATAAAAAATATATGAAAATAATCCAGCACTGTCTGCTGGCATACTTTCCTTGTTTCTAAAATATATGTGATAAAACATCAAAAAATAATTTTTCATCTCATCAACGTACATCTACTTCAATACATACTGATTTTCATGACGTACTGGTATAAGATTCTTCAGAGCTGGATTATACCGACTCATATTAGTTCTTTTAACATATTCCACTGGCACCTTTGGCGAACGTGAATATCTACTAGGAAGTAAAAAACGTTGTCCTTCGCTAGCATCACTGTATCTAGAAAAAAATGTAAAAAAATTAGTTTTTTTACTTTGACTTAAACAGAACTATATTTCTTTCACCTTTCACTATTTGTATATAGAGCTTCGTTGTCCTCACTTTGACCACTAGGAATATCCGTTTTATTTTCCATGACACTTCTTCGACACTGTTAACGTTAACTACACTTTAATGGATTTAAACTACATAAATGGGTACAACAAAATACACAAATGGCAAAAGTAAAATTATAACTGGGGCAAATATAAAAAATGCAATAGATATTATAAAATAAAATCTACTGAACTATTTACCAATTTATTTAATAACTGACAATAATTGGTTAAAATGTCTTGGCAGAGATATCAGTACGACAGCCTGAAAAATTATCAGAGAAGAATTAGTTTTAACGAGAACATTATCACTATCTAGCTACTTGCGTACAGCTATGCTATCTTATTAATTCTTTTTCAAGATAAAATTTTCGTGCTTGTTATTTAATAACAAGAGAAAAAGGGGGAATAAATTTAGTGTGAGGCACGTTCCAATACTTACAGTAAATATTAATAAGCTGATAAAAAATCTAATCTTGCTTAATCAATGACAAGTAGTAAAACTGAACAAATATGTGATTTCAAATTTGTGCGTGAAAAGTTGTGCCCTCTGTGATTTGACAATTCGTATACACATGTGACATAAATCTTATTTAACCTGATTTTTTTCCCTCCCAAGTTTCGTCGGATCAACGAAGTAACAGTATTTCGTATCATAAATATCAAAAATTATTTATTTATGGAAAAGATGTAAATACATATGTAAGAAATATTTACACGAGTCGCACACAAATATCAGAACAATAATAACGAAATATAATTGTTTTTTTCGATGATAAATAACGATAAATAATTTCGTAGTATTGTATTAGAAAAAAAAGAAAAAATTAAGTTAAATAAATTGAGAAAGTTTTAAAAATTTTATGTTCTTTTCAAACATGCTGAATACATACTTGTATTTTCTTTGTTTAATTTTATGAAAAAAAGTCAATCAAACTTATCGAATTTTATGTATCTTATCTTACAAAATCTAATGTCGTCGCCGACTCCAGTTATATTACTTAAAGATAACAATTATCTTTGTTTATGAACGTGTTAATTTTGATATGCTCTGTCACAGTGTTGCTTTCCTATTCTCCACCCGGACATGGTATTAATGGATTCCAATTACTTGATATGGTGAGGCATGCCTCACAAGATATTCCTTTGTTCGATCCTCATTTAAATTCATTTTAGTTATAACATTGTGACGATTCGTTCATCGTCATTGAATCACAATTGAGCGATACTTATTAAAAAAATAGATAAAAATCTTACAGTAAAGTTGAATTGGGCTTTAAAATGAAAATACTTTGCAGCAAGATATTTAACTGTAACAAAAAAAAAAAATTACCTTCGATGAGTAAGAAAGAAGGAATAATTAATAATTCGATAAGTAGAACACTGTGATGTCGAGATCGACGATAGAACAATGTGAATGAAGACCTTCAATTATGAAGATAATATTTATTGTTATGCTTTACAAAACGTAGGTCACATCAAACATACATCATTCCTATTAACTTCATGCATAAGATAAGTTTATAAGGATACATATTATTATTATTATTATTATTATTATTTGAATGTAAACTTTTTTTACGTACAAAATATAAAGTCCTAAACAAATACAAGCATTCTTGTTTTCTTTACCACACATTCATTTTCACGATGAAAGATAAGGAGTATTTTATCTCTTTTTCCTTTACACACGCACGCGCACGCGCACACACACACACACACACATATATAATAAAATGTTACACGTACTTTTTTTTTTTATTCTTTTTTTCTTCTTTTTTCATATCAATGTCTTTCACGAAACCTGTAGAGCTACACACACTACAAGTAAAATTGACTGAAACTGACTGATGCGAGTTTTATAAATGCCAAAAGTGGAATAGAGCCCAGGATTTTTAGTACACACTGAATTATTTAACATACTCTTTCATTTCTTTTTTTCACAGTACTATATGCATCATTAAACGTGAGTTTCGTAGTCGAAACATTTCGCGTATTATTTAGAATAGTAATATTTGATAGAGTTAACATAAACTATGTAAATGTAACTGTGAATTATTACAGTTAAATATATTACAATATGAATCGTAATTGTTAAACTGTGTTTTGATATAAATTAGCTATATCCTCATGCGATTTGCAAACGTTGATAATGACCGGATATCGAAGCTGTTATATAATTTATAAATATGCTTATTCTCTAATATTAGAATTTGGAACACTTTTGTGAGGTCTTAATGAAATGGCAGATGTNTTAAAAAAAAAAAAAAAAAAAAAAAAAAGAGAAGAGAAAAAATTTTGCGTGACTTAGATTTTTACGATATAACGGAATTATTATACTGAAAAATATAATTTGTCTTTTACGATTATTACGAATAAAATTTGTATTGTATCAATAATTTGATGAAATGATTTATGATAATGTTTATCTTATTTTAATAATAAGTGAAGATGAAACAGAGTCGTAATAAATTCTGATTCATTAAATTCATCCCTTAAAAAAAATATTAAACTAATTAATATTCATCGATGTTACTTTAGTTATTAAACAAACTTTATGTTCTGTTTAATAGTTCTATGAAACAGTGAAACACTAATCAACTTTCAACTGAACGTAATACGGAAATGAAATTTCACTGTAATACAATTGTAATTCAGTATGTTAAATCTTTGATTTATGTAATGTTTTATCGTCGATAGCGTAAGAAACGCGACATCCGACCTCAAAAACTATTATAATTACTTCCTCCTAGTTGAGAGCTGAAGCCTCTGTTTGGGGAATATCCGGGCCTGAAGTTATTACCCAAGCCTAGGAATAGAAATTTTTTAAATTAATATTTACTCAATGTTAATTATATTCGGAAAATAAATAATTAAAAAATAAATGATTTAAAATTTCAAAAGTTTAATAAAAACGAAGAGATACCTCCGCAGAAATTTCCAATGCCACCCAATGACATTCCGCTTGAACCACCAGTTGAATTTAAAAATAATTCAATATACCTATGAGACATATGGCTTTTGTCCTACAACAATTTATGCAACATTGTAATAGAAAATAATTAATTGAAAAATTAATTTCAATGATGTTAGTTAAATTTATTAACTAAATAACCTTGGACATAGCCTTGACAGCTTCTTCGTGAGTTGCAAATTCTACGTCAGCTTCTCCAGAAGGACGACCACCATTTTCAAGAATAATTCGAACATTCACTGGTTCGATAGGTCTGAAGAACTGGAATTATGGGATAAATATTCATTACAAATATATTAACTTAATAATGAAAATTTTACACATTTATTTCATTCATAGTCAAAAACTTACATCGGCTATATCTTGTTCAGTAGCTTTGAATGGTAATCCACGCATGTGTATACTATGAATACCAGAATTACCACCCCATGTATCACCACTGCCTCTAAAGTTTCCACCTTTCATATCTAAACCACCTCTCATCCCCATACTTCCTCCGCGTGAATCGAAGTTATTACCACTTGCCCACGGACCACCATCAAAGTCTAAAACGTATCAAAGAGTATTAATTAAAGAGGAAGATAATCTAATATAAATTATCATAATTATTAATGACTTGACGTGGTACCTCTATTCCTAGAACCTCGACTATTATTGCTAAAGCGATTCATTCCTCCAAAACGAGAGCCTCGGTCATACGGTGCAGGTCTCTGATTGAAACCACCCATCGGCCCACCTCGCATTTTCGGTCCAATACTAGCGCGTACCTCGGACAAACTGCTTCGGAAGATTTCGATGTATCTGTTAAGATTGATATTAGTTATTATTATTCTCGTAAAAACATTATTGCCGCTCATATCGTCGGCTGCCTTCTCAAATAAGAGGAAATGCAAAAATATCAGTAAGCATAAAATATATCGAATTTTTAAACGGAAATAGATATAAATAGGGAGATAGAAAAAAAAGAGGGAGAAGAAAAAAAAACTAAAAATAAAATAAGAAAAATGATAAGTGATTTGAAGAAAAAATCCATACTGAAAATTTTGTAATGGATTAACTGTTCATACTACACCTCCGCATATTTATTAAATCTGTGTGTAGATACCCTCCCTCGGTGACATTGCATTCTGATGTATCTTATGTCACCCTAGCCATTGAGATGCTGATGATCTTCAGGTATATGACAATTACAATTGCACTTTATGCAACTTAAGAGAGAAAGAGAAAGAGAAAGAAAGAAAGGGTAAACAATATATGTAAGTATTGAGAAATGACATAAAATAAAGTATTTCGAATTTAAATGTTTAATTTAAAAAGAGATTTTAAAAAAAAGAAAGAAAGCTAAAATGACTGAAGTTAGCGTATCTTATCGTATATGACCATGATAAAGTATTTCCGTGCAATTAAAACGAGCTGTATGTATCAACTATAAATAGTGATCTTACAAAAAGAGAAACTGTGCAAAGCCTTTGAGTTCGAATTATAATATTACATTGTCTTGCATAAAACGTACAATTGTGCAATTGTCAAACAGGTGTGCCAAATTAGATCGATGATTACTACCTCCGTAGCGCCCACCCATCCTGGGTTAGCCCTACCCACCTCCCATGGGATTTGGTGACGATGTAAGGGGGTACCTCCCGCCCGGCACCCACCCATAGGTTTCAGTTGGGCCAACAGTACTTTCGCTTACGTACCGCTAATTTTCTTTTCTTTTTCTTTGTTCAGAGAGAAGCAGTTTCTTTATACAATTAATTTCCACAATAGAATAATATGAATTCAAAGTTTTATAAACACCTTCTTAATCATATAATTCATTTTGGAATCATTTTTTTTACCAATACACAAATTATTTCAATGCAACGTCTTCCTATTTGTAAGATAAGATAATAAAGAAACTGCGTCTAATATATAAAGATTCGTTCCCGCTATTTACTAACAAAATTTATATACCTACATGTACTACGATCATAAAATGATATTGAAAAGTCATAAGTATACCCAAACCCAGCTAGCGTCAGTGCCCCACCTGTGTCCTATCTTTTCCTTGTGTTTCTGCAGAGCGCGCTCCGCAACATCTTTGTTAACAAATTGAACGTAAGCCTCCCCAGTACTGCGGCCCGTGTAGTCTGTCGGTAGTGAAATCCCGTTCGGCAATATCTCCAACCCTGACCCACACATAATCAAACATCGACATTGTAGCGTAACACCCATTATTAATTATAGTATCGTCAGTTTATTTAAAACCCTTATAAAGAAGCAAGATTTAAAACATCCTTTGCACATTTTACGTGCAAAATGCGTCTCGCTCCAAACATTTCTCAATTAAGTCAAAAAACAAAAAGAATTCGTCGACTACGCCGAAGTTAAGAATTAAGTTCTCGTATATAGAAAAACACAAAGATATAAATTAAAAAGATAAGAAAATCTTTGTACAACTATAGAAAGCACATATGGAAATTATAATAAATCATTTTTGTTTTTTTCTTTCTTCAAGTCTATAAAGGATTGCAGAACACAGGAACTTTCTTAAATCTTAACTAAGGCCAACTGATGATTACAGAAGCACAGAGACACTGCTTGGGACGGGTATAAAATGAATTTCATATTCATACGTATGTGAAATACTGAAATGCCAGATGGCTTTATTTTAATGTGTCTTGTCCTGGCAGATATTTTCATTTCTATCTTGAATCTTTAATATTTCAATTTTGGAACGTATCTCTCTTCTACAGTAATTCAAAGCACCTATGTTCATTTTTTTAAAGTGAGGATAGAATAAAAAGCTATATTATTACCTGTATACTATCACCATATGTACTATAACCATCAAAAGCATTTAGTCCCTGTGATTCAACTTTTATTTAATCAATAAAAATCAAACAATAAGCAAATAATTTAATTATATACATATATATATAATTTTATATATATATATATATAAAAGAAAAAACAAGACACATTGATCACCAATAAGATGTAAGTGAATTTCTAGCAATTATATTGAATTTCTAGCAATATTATACCAAGAAAAATGGATAAGAACACAAGTTTGAATGGATGGTATAAAATACCTGAGAAGAACTGAGCAATCTCTTCCTTAGAACAGCCAAATGGTAGACCACGTAATCTCACGCAACCATCATCCATAGCATTCTCTAGATTCATGCCACTTCTCTTAACTACCCACTCCATTTCACCTCTTTTTGCTTTAAAAACTACAATGATGAAAAATTATACATTGATTATATCTTTTAAAAATATTTGTGTTTTTGCCTTTTTTCGTAACAAACCTTCTATGTAACGATGGCCCATGTGATCCCTATCTCGTTTGCAAGCTTTTTCAATATCTTCAACTGTGTCCATTTCTACGTAAGCTTCTCCACTTGGACGGCCCTCTCTTGACATTGTCATGTGTACACCATTTTTACCATTTGTGATGGAACAATCACTGAAGAATTTCATGATTTCGTCAACAGTGGTAGACCATGGAAGTCCACGCAATTTAACAACGTAGCCTTCATCATCATGATCTCCACTCCCATTCGACATGGTTGTAATCTAGAATAAAATACGTAACAACACATATAAATATATCTTGACTTTTTTCATTTACATATTTCATAATTATTATTTACTATTCACATGTGACATATTCTAACAATTTATCGTCTCTTTTACTCTTTTATTACTTAAATTTTCACTTAAATACGTATTACATCATTTGTACTGTAATAAATTTATAATAACAGCCCTTCAAAAATTTGGAGGTCGGTCATGTCCGATCAAATGTTAAAATAATTGCAAATATAATATTTCATAATTTGTTATTGAGACTTGAAGGATTAACGTGCAAGAAAAAATGCAACATGTGCAACAAAATCGTTGGAACAATTTGAAAAAAGGATACCTCGCCACTGAAAAATATCGGTAATATTTATAGTTTTTGATCATATGCCAGCAAGATATGGTTGTTTCGTAAATTGTAAATATTATTAATCAAACTTACGGCTCTTTGGTGCTGATCTACAAGTTAGAAAAGAAAATTGCAGATTTTACTTAATTGACAGAAAACGCTTCACTAACTCCACGCTCTACGAAACAATCAGCAAAATGGCGTTTACCCTAACGAAGTTTGTGACTGGTTCACAAACATAAAACGCGCTACGATAAAACACAGATATATAAAGTCTTTGGTTTATTTAGGATTTGCATAAACTTTAAATATTAAAGTAACACGTACTGTAGCTAAAAATATTTTATACTTCTTAAAATATATGAAAAGAGAAATCACGGACGACTATTAATTGTTGCTTTGGAAACACACCATATATATTAAGCGAAACAAAAATTTGCAATTCTTTTATTATTAATGTATTGTTTTAAAAAACAAATTAATATTTAAAGTATAAAATATATGTTAATATTACAAAGATTTATGTACAATTATTGGTAGTTGTATATTCATTTTGATATATTGCAAGTATTATTATGAACGCGTTCTGAAACTTTCGGCGCGAATTTTGAATCGACGATAAAGAAGATCAGGGAAGAACAATCTCGAAACAGGATGTAATTACTGAAAATGTTGAATGAATTACCGAGTACGGAACACCCTATGAAGAATCTGAAAAATTCGCCACGAAATTTGAAGAAGACGTCAGAATTTCATAGGAATTTCATTTGAAATTCGCGCCAACAGAAGCGCATGCAGGCAAACACGCAACTTCACGTTGCAGTTCTTAAAGTCATCAAACGTCGACTATAAAATATCAGTTTTTACCAAACTATATCGATCGTGTTACGTATTTAGACTTGTTTAGACCTGCAAATTTTTGGACTCTAGCTGTTTAAATAGTTAATATTGATATATTAAGGTAAGACATTCCAAATATCGAAGTAATAAAGTATCGCAAAGCTACGATAAAACACAGATATATATATATAAAGTCTTTGGTTTATTTAGGATTTGCATAAACTTTAAATATTAAAGTAACACGTACTGTAGCTAAAAATATTTTATACTTCTTAAAATATATGAAAAGAGAAATCACGGACGATTATTAATTGTTGCTTTGGAAACACACCATATATATTAAGCGAAAATTTGCAATTCTTTTATTATTAATGTATTATTTTAAAAAACAAATTAATATTTAAAGTATAAAATATATGTTAATATTACAAAGATTTATGTACAATTATTGGTAGTTGTATAGTTCATTTTGATATATTGCAAGTATCATTATGAACGCGTTCTGAAACTTTCGGCGCGAATTTTGAATCGACGATAAAGAAGATCAGGGAAGAACAATCTCGAAACAGGATGTAATTACTGAAAATGTTGAATGAATTACCGAGTACGGAACACCCTATGAAGAATCTGAAAAATTCGCCACGAAATTTGAAGAAGACGTCAGAATTTCATAGGAATTTCATTTGAAATTCGCGCCAACAGAAGCGCATGCAGGCAAACACGCAACTTCACGTTGCAGTTCTTAAAGTCATCAAACGTCGACTATAAAATATCAGTTTTTACCAAACTATATCGATCGTGTTACGTATTTAGACTTGTTTAGACCTGCAAATTTTTGGACTCTAGCTGTTTAAATAGTTAATATTGATATATTAAGGTAAGACATTCCAAATATCGAAGTAATAAAGTGTCGCAAAACAACGGGAAAAAGTGAAGATCTCGCGTCGCGAGACAGAGGTCGTGACTGAATCCAATAGAATCCCGTTCGACAGTGGAAGGATTGAAGTCGATCGAAGTGATCGCGGAGAACGTAGTTGATGGAACGTTCGTCGTGCTGTTGCAGGAGAGCAGTGCATGGTAGATGCTAAGAGGAATCGTTCGCAGCGAAATTCCATAACGTTTGCACGCCGTTACGAAAATCAACGACACGTGCAGCCGTGTAGCAGCGAATCGAATTCCACCGACAGGTCATCCAAGAGCGCACGATGAGCTTCCTATTGTAAGTTTTTTTTCTCCCCTCTCCCCTCCCCCTCCCCCCCTTCCCCGTTATAATACACGAAAAATCGACTTTTACCTTTTGCTGTACGCTTTTTTCGATGTGTCCGCTTGTTGCAATTTTCGATACTGCTGATGAAAAAAACAGGCACACCAAACCGTTCGATATCCTCCTGTTAATATCACGTCGCGACAAATGTTATTTGGAAACGATAAACGACACGAAGGGGGAGAGATTGGTAATTTGTTGCCGTAGATCGCGACCGATCGCGGTGAGCATAGATATATATTGAAACTGCCCGACCTGTTTTCGCCGATGTTATCTTTGCTAATTTAGGTAGCCACGAACCGATGTACTCCTCGATTCGTATACACATGCGATCGACCAATTGGTGGATATCTAAAAATAGAGCGATGCCGTAATTTCTTTTAAAAATCCCATCGTTTTCCGATCCTGCGATCTCCACGAATCTTTCAGCCACTGCTTTCACGCAACTTCCCTGCTATATACGCGCGTATATTCGTCACACGTCTAGTTATTCGTTATGGGGCACATCTCTCATGTCGCACCTTGATAGCAGAGTCTTCTCTTTAGATACGATGCGCATCTCCGATGTCCATAGGACACATATTGGGCAAGTTCTTAGTTGCAATGCCGATCAGTCAATTTGTCGCATCCGCTTTAAACATCGTTTTGCTCACTCGTAAGATTTGCGCGTCTTTTCTTCTATATTCGCGTTTCACGTGATCATGTATGATCATGTATGATCAACTGATTTTTATTTGTTGTTGTTGTAGATATTTATAATGCAGCATTTCAGTCTGTAGACAAATCAGAAACATTTTGTTTCATGTTTCTCATTGACGCGAAAATTGATATTGAATGGTTGAAATGTATGTTCATGGTGTTTTGATTCTTTCCAAGTGGAAGCAGGTCTTCGAAAACCTTCAAGCCAAAGAAAAATATCCCGGAGGGAACTCACCAGTATGACCTGATGAAGCACGCAGCGGCCACTTTGGGCTCAGGAAATTTAAGACTTGCGGTTATGCTTCCTGAAGGTGAAGATTTAAACGAGTGGGTCGCAGTAAATAGTATGTATTATTGTTAAATTACTTATGTTTCATATTTTTCCTCTCAATAATTGATAAATGACAACCAATTTTGTTTTATCACTTACAATGTTGCAGCTGTTGATTTTTTCAACCAAATCAACATGTTATTTGGCACAATCACTGAATTCTGTACGGAAGAAAGTTGCCCTATCATGTCTGCAGGACCAAAATACGAATATCATTGGGCTGATGGGCATACTGTTAAAAAACCAATTAAATGTTCTGCACCAAAGTATATTGATTACTTAATGACTTGGGTGCAAGATCAGTTAGATGATGAAACCCTTTTTCCTTCGAAAATTGGTCAGTTGCGTTATTTAGTTTTAGATAAGATGATTTTATATTTTACATGCTGATGAAAATCATAATTTTACAGGAGTCCCTTTCCCAAAAAATTTCTTATCCATTGCCAAGACAATACTGAAAAGATTATTTAGAGTGTATGCACACATCTATCATCAGCACTTTAGCGAAGTGGTCCAACTTGGCGAGGAAGCGCATTTAAATACATCGTTCAAGCATTTTATCTTTTTTGTTCAGGTAGAGTATTCAAAACTATACAAATGTTCAACAAAGAGATGTCCCATCGTGATCTGATGTTCATATATCGCGTTTGTTTCACAGGAGTTTAACTTGATAGAAAGAAGAGAATTGGCACCGTTACAGGAATTAATAGAAAAGTTAACAGCGAAGGACGCCCGATGAATGATCTTAATCGTCAACTGAAAACTCCTCCAAAGAATCTTATCCATGCTATCTTTTTAACAGACGTGTAATTGTGCATGTTATTTAACTAACCCAATTCATTGCTAACCCGATCATAGTTTCGAGCCAGGCATTTCATTGTTATTATACTATATATAACATGTTTTATTCAGTTACAAAAATAAGTGACTGACTTTTGCATTTTGTAACGAAGATGATTCTTGGGAAGGAAAAAGCTATTTGAAAGATCGATGAAATTACAGTAAAGATCGAGATGGTGAGGATTATTAACGTAGACTTTTGTAAAATAGTTATACATTTGATACAAATCATAGTATCCGTTTTGTTTTTGATCTTGAAAGGAGGGGGAAAATGTTGTTTCTTAAGTAGACGGGGTGTTTCATCGTGGATTAATTACGCGTAATTTGTTACGCATAACAAATTTTTATACTTTAAACTTTGAAAAAAAAAAAAAAAAAAAAAACNAAAACAAAAAAAAACGATGACACTCGGTTTTACGTTTTTTCTTTCATTTTTATTGTTTGTTATTATCTTCTATATTACGTGTTGTTTTATTTCATTATAAAAGTTCGGAAAATATTGTCACTTTTATAAATAGAAACGGTACTATGCGTAATGTCTAAAAATAATATTCTTCTTTTAACGTTGCGTTTTTGATTATGAATGGAAACAACCCGAAATTGAAGATTTTATATCATTGCTAAACTATGCATTGTTGATACATAACGTTATTAAGTTAATATTAACCTGTTTACATTTAACTTTATACTGTGTAATTAATTTAGGCGATTATTATCATCGTGTTAAGCGCTTTTGCAATAGAAATTTTTATATGCATCATATCTTTTATCCTTTATACGAGTGAGTTCTTGAGTCTGCTCTATTTTAGAAAGAATATTATATTATATTTAAGCCCTTTGCGTTCTCATTACTGGGAAAATTCTTTTTGTATTTCGTCTCTCTTTTTTCTCTCTCTTTTTTCGTCTAAAAATTATTTCCTCTCGAATGTTACAAAAAAATTTGTACATGAATGTACAAAAGAGTTAGTAATTTCATTTTCAAGTATAATTGCAGATTTGATTTCAAAGAATATGTACTTGAAAGGGTTAGAATTCAATGGATACAGGGTATCCCAGGGAAAAAACGCAAAAGGCAAACATTTTCGTATAAATAATAAATACATGACGTGTATAG
This sequence comes from Lepidotrigona ventralis hoosana, assembly GCA_002806875.1. Classification (NCBI taxonomy): domain Eukaryota; kingdom Metazoa; phylum Arthropoda; class Insecta; order Hymenoptera; family Apidae; genus Lepidotrigona; species Lepidotrigona ventralis. The sequence goes on from NIPQ01092845.1 coordinate 29,330, forward strand.
TTACAGTATGCACAATCACACATGATTTATTTCGCTATTAAGGAATCATCTTTGGATATATGGAAAAATAGAACGCATTATTCGTTTATAGCGTGTTCAGCTGCGTACGATAGTTTCCCTTGCTTATAGGAGAGATCAGATGTTAATATATATATACACGTACATATATATATTAATATAAATGCTTACTGTTTTCACGTGCGGCGAGACTGCATACCCGTTGCATTCGAATATTTAAATGGATGCATTGTATTCGCTTGTAACTAGAAAATACTCCTCAAATAGTTTCTGTTCACACACTCTGTGCCCTTTGCTGTGATGATCGGATTTTGCATTTCTGCGTGAAGAGCGGGGTGAAGTTTTTAACTAAGTTTTCCTGCTGGTGTTCATGTAAGTGACTATCGTTTGAATGGAGTAATATAGGAGGATAGGAAGTTATTGCTTATACTATTGTGAGACATATGTTTGCTTTTAATGGACCAGGCTATTTTGTGATAAGTATCGCATAAAGTAATTACATGTTGAATTAGAAAAGATACAAGGAGATTTCGCTGTTGCGACTTTTGTTGATAACTTCTGTTTAAGATTTGGTAGAAGTGCAAAGAATTTCTTCTAATGCTATATTTAGTATAAAAATATTGATGGTTGTCGACCACGTTTATTAATTCAACGTTTACGTATACAATTAAAACTATTTTATATGCAGAATTATGAACTAAATGTTATTAATTTAATGTGAGTCTGAAGACTCTCAAAAACATGTAGAATGTTCAGTATAAGTTTAATATGTTCAACTACTACAATCACTTGTATCTTTTATCAGTTTAGTGACTATATATGAAGAACTTTCTTCTCGTTCTTAGAACAGTCTAAATCTATGATACAACAAGCGGAAAGATAGGGATTGATTGAAATTCGTGACTGCGACAGAGATTGCAAATTGTTAGCGCTTGAAGCGAATAGAAGGAACAAAGTGTTATTTTTTATAAGAAAAGAAAGGAAGAAAAAAAAGGAATGTCGTCTGCCGACTATTTAACATCGACTAGAGTTTTTTTTGTTTATCTCTCTCGCGTTAACGATCGAAAACATTATGTAAGTGTTGCTCGATGTGATACCATTTTTCATGTAAATTCACGAGGATCAATGAGAAATTTTGCGAGGTCCAGGACTATAATATAAATGTATTTTATTATAAAACGACGTAAACGAACTAGCTTTTCATAATAAACTTCAATATTCATCGACGAGCAGGAATGGATAAAAATGGAGAAAAATAATTGTAAGATGGAACGAGTTTCGAAGGATGACGATGGACGATTCGAGATAGGCATTTCTTTCGTGATGGTCTGCTGGCGTGTTTCTTGAATGTAAAACGAATATAAATAACAGTAACAGTAACAATAATAATGGCTCGTATCGACGATAATATTGTATTCAGTACTTAAGAAGATTGAAAGAATTGTACCTTATTATATAGAAAGAGGAAAAACAAATTTTTCTCGCAGCAACACACACA
>NIPQ01092849.1:0-12623 GCA_002806875.1 Lepidotrigona ventralis hoosana
TTTATTTTCTTTTTTTTTTTTTTTTTAACACTACTTATTGATCTGAGATCAGATTAATTCCCCTTTAGTATCGTATGATCTTTTTCCGCGAAGGTTCATTGTTACGTTAAACGAAAGACGGTTGAGAATGGAATGGCATTCGGCTCCGAATTGTAAGGCCGGATCTGTTTGAAAAGGAAACGCTGAAAAGGGTGTTACGCTTAGAAAAGGCTGTTACGCTTCGCTTTATCTTGCCCAGGATGATCCCGAAAAATCGATTCAACGGCTGCTTCTTCGAATTGCCCCCTTGAATTGTGTTGCGCAGAATTCCGTTGGACTCGTTTTCTTTCTTGCTAAGGAAGGTCACTTTATCACGGGGTACAACATGATTAAAAAACGAGTCGGATAGAATTTATAACTCACCGTAAGTATGTATATAGAGGGCAGTAAATGAACTTCTTGTACTCATGTTTTACAAACTGTGCTATCGATTTCAAAACAGAAGTATCAATCAGAAATATTTTATCACAATGTTAATATTTTATCGATGGTGTCATCCAAGTGATCGCAATGGATTCATTTTCTTGTTGCGTGAGATCCATCGATTGAATAAATCAACGATGCAGTAGAATGAATAACAAATTGAGATCTAATATCAATCTTGCACCAAGATTATTATTGTCGTCTCAGAAATTTAGAAAAATTAAAAAGTTTATTGAATTTTGATTATTTCAAGTTGATTATTCTACAATTGTTTCATCTATTTCGTTCGAATCATTTGAATCACAGTCGTATTTTGTATCAAATGGAACACACTGACTTCATCTTTCGATAAAAAAAATATTAAATCATCTGATTTCACGTAATGCTCAAAAATAGTTCGTGTCAGCTACTGATATATGATCGACGGTTTTACGAGTCAATGAATGGGTGATGCGTGTCGTATTTTTGAAGCGCGCAGCACGTGAAAGGAGTAAAATGATGGTTTGGCAATCGTTCAAGTATCTATAAAAATCCATCAAGACTACAGAATTTACGAACACGTGTATGGCTCGCGACAAGAATTTTCTATCATGAAAACCAGTATAAAATGTGTGTCTAAAGAATTTTCTATCTTTCCCAGTAAAAAATGTGTGTTTTATACTGTACAGTATAATGAAGTAGGAAATGATCGAGGAAAAGTTATCAGAAAGACGATATACTCGCTTATAATCGTGACTTGAAGTTACGAAGAAATTAGATCCTTGTAACTTCAATGAATGAAAATTCTACTTGACTGGCGTGACCAACAGACGAACAAAAATTAGGCAGATTTCAAAGGCCACCTGTGACAAAGACCTATGGAGGAGAGTTTTATTGGCCATTGGAACGATGGCGAACGAGGCATAACTGTTGACTCACGATCATATGATGTATAACATAATGTTATAACAGTAATAAAGTACGCGTGCACTGGTAGTATACCTATAATGGATGTCGGCCATTTCAACATCACGGTCATCCAGATGCTTCCAGACGTTCTTCGGATCATTCATATTCATTGTTGTCATCCGTTGTAGAGTCTTGAGATATTCGCCACGTTTTTACAATTACATAATATACTATATGATTCGCTTTTTGTAATTCATTAGTATGACTATTACAGGAATGCTATTAATCAGACGTCGGTTGACTGTTGAGTGAAGTTTCACAACTGAGTTGTTCCAGCATGAATAAGATTCCAGCACTTTTCAAGATCCTCTTTGGAAAACTTTCCAGATATTTCTATTACAGTACATATTTCAGATTTCTTATGCAATATGCTCTCTCATCTAAACATCGCTGGAATATTTTCGACTTTTATTGCAAAGTCTGTAACAATCTTATTTTTGCACTATATTTTAGATTATACTCGCTACGTGATTTATTCACGAGGCAACCATCCAAAGTAAAATAATTCTTCTAAACCAAATAATTCTTCACAAGTCACTAGCAGACTAGATATTATTAGCGTGCTCGTTAATTCAACGACATTGTCATGCCTAGCGATCAAAAGTTTTTTCGTTTCATCGTTCATTGAGTTCTTAGCGAAACTAATGGTAGATACTTTGACGAGTATCGCGGCAAACATTGGTCGTCAAACATTGAAGACTAAGAACGGTCTTCAAAGTATTGGACAAAAAAGTAATTGCGTTTTTTTCTAATAAATTTTCTAATATATCTTAAAGTAATTTCATTTGCTGTACAAGCTCACGAAATGTGTATGATAAAGAAACCTTGAAACTGCGGCAGAATTCGCTTGCTAACTGATCGGAAAACTTGAAACTTCTTTTTCTCGAAAAAAGTCAGAAATATTTTTAACGAGGAATCATGAAGTTGCCTAAAAGATGGCAAAAGGTAATCGAACAAAATGGTCAATATATATTGTCTAATAAAATTTTTGTTTCCCATGAAAAATTCATGCCTTTCATTTGCCGACAAAAACACGCAAGTTACTTTTTGGCTAACCTAACATTATTTTTTCGCTGGATTCGCATTCTATTTTGGATTTGCATAGTCCGACATGGTTATTAGTATCCTGGTGATAAAATTATTCTCACTCCACTAAGTACTCTAATGTACAAATATTTTTAAACATTACAGGTACAGCTGAACACGGCCTTACCTAACTCCCGTTTCAAATTGCAGCATTGAAATGGTACTCATAGCGAAGAAAAACGATTAGGAACTATCAAATATATCTCGAGTGTCCGGATGTCAAATTAACATGCAGAGAACTAAACTAACAAGAGGGTCGGAATTACAAATTTATGCTAATTGGCAGCTTATTAATATTGCTGATAGGATCGTGGTTGACTAGTAGATACTGCGCCATTTTCAGCGCTTGGAAGTATTCAACGGACGTGTAAGAATGTATCTTTAATCGATATTCATCCCTTCTCGCGTATTATGTGCAACTGAGTTTCTATTTATTAGTTAGCTATTATTAATTGGCATGTTTGCGCTTTCATTAGGTAACGGTCTCTTCGATGAGTAAAACGGTGTATTGTGATTATGAATATCCATTTAAGATTGAATAAACAATTCGCGAAATTTCTCTGAAATCGAAACTTTTCCGTTTAAACAATTGGAATTATGATTGACACATTGTGAATTAACACATTCTCCAAGGTACCCAGAAAAACGTCTAACAAGTGGAAATCATCGCGCTAAAAATCATCGTGTTATTTCCTCCCAACGTGTTTCTCAACGTCTGCCTTCATCTCGAAATAAATACTGCATCTCTGCAACCTTCGAGAGACACAAACCACAAGATTTGTGTAGATCCTTCTCGCGAGATTTTGTCGTAGAGCCTAATGTTTTAAGTATTATAAGGATTATAAGGATTCAACGTACACATCTTTCGTCATTTTGTTGTACCCACAGTCGTGTCAGTTTTCTCTCTTTGCACCTACTAGCTGGCGCGAACCAGAGTGGCAAATCACCGAGATACATCAAATTGATAATTTGACTGATACGGCCAATCGAGAACTACATATATGCATAAGGCGAGTCGCTATGAATCACTTTAGCATTTCAAATACACAACATTTTTATCGCCTTTCTTCAAGTTGTAAATCAACAACGTCTCGAACATATTGACGAGCGTCTAGTACGTAAACTTGCTAATTTTTACGGTTTGCAATTTATTACCGATATGTCAAACAATGCGAACTTTCTGGAAAATAACCAGAATTAATACGTTAATAGATATAGTACGAACACTGAGCAGTACTGCAAATTGACTTGACTAATTATTCAGAGTTATGAATAAATACATGAACGCCATAACGAGTGTCCGTAGGCTTGAAAAATAATCAACGACCTTGTCGTGTTTTTATGTCGACGTAATTTCATATCCTCTGTAGAACGTTGATTACATTCGTCGCTAATAATTCCGTGTCACGGCCCATTTTTTTCCTTGATTTTCATTAACATGAACCGACCACGCTGGCTTTGTCTTTTCATTGAATCATAGTGTCACAGTGCCTGATTCGTTAATTCCTGTTACTCATTGCTCGTTTCCTCTTCGCTCATCTGTTTGCTAATTCCAAGCACGAAACATTCACGGCTACAATCAGCTGCAACCTTCCTTCGTCGGAAGGAGCTTTCACTCCGAGTTACATCGACATAGCGATATGTCTTCCCTACGAGGATCATAAGGAGAAAATGTAATATTCGGATTTGTTCAATCGTGAAAAACACGGCCGTAATAAAGTTACATCTTACACATCGGAGTTATGTACAAGATTCGACGCTGTGAATCGTAAACAGCACAGATGGCAAACAGAAGACGAATTGCTCGTAGACAATAGAGATAAATTTTACCATATGTGACAGCCTATCATTTATTCAGACATTTCTTTTCCACCGACGCCTTCCACCATTCTTCACCAATCGATCAATTCTTTTCCAACTAAGCTTCTACTACTGTATCGAAACTAAAAGTTCGACGAGCCCGACGGTTCACCCTCAGTAAGCATCAGATTGCGCTCATAAATCGTAGGAAAGTTTCCCTGTTAAAATTCACCGACAGAATACTCTTTCTCTGTCTCTGCAACTTTCATTTCATGTCCTTTTAATTATGTCTGTTTGAAAGACTATTTTAAAATCCTCCAAATATTCTTAAACTGATGAATATAAATTGCAAGATCATTACAGGTATGTTCAACGATAGTTTTAATTTTGTCAAGAATCATAATATAATATAATATAATATAATATAATATAATATAACATAATATAATATAATCATATATAATATAATATAATCATATATAATATAATATAATCATAATAAAATAATATAATAAAATATAATCTTAACACTGAAACTATATAAAATAACTGAAACATAATATAATATAACATAATATAATATAATCATATATAATATAATCATAATAAAATATAACCTTAACACTGAAACTATCAATCTCTAATAAGTACCAAAATATCTTATATACATTATATACACAATTTAAATGATAATATGTAATTAAAATACATAGATTTATACAATATCTCTATTTAAACAATATTAATTACTTTTAGTTACAATGTTGAAACTAGGTATTATTATATTATATATTATATATATACAGGATGTTTCAGCTAAATGGGATCATCGAAATATCGCATTTTTTATTGTATTTAAAACTATTCAGGACAAAGTTTCACTATTTCAAAAGTTCCATTGATCGATAAAGAGAAATTTTTTTCAAGACTATGTTTTTACCAGATCATAGAGTTATCGGTAATTTTTTTCCCATATAGAACATATTAATTTTTTTCAAAAAACAAATTCAATGACACCTATGACTATTTTATTTAGATCTTTTAATCTCAAGATATTTGCATCTAAAAAAAAATATAGAATAAAATTTTTTTTTTGATGAAAATGCTTTATTCTCGAAAAAATCGAGTTTAAAAATTTATGAAATACGTGTATACCAAGGCAATTAGGTTAGTTAAGGAAACGTTTGTTCAGAAACAAACATTTATTTTCTTGAAAATGAAGTTTCAAGTGAGAAAATTTTATTCTCCATTTTTACTCATCCTTGCATCTCTTGCTAATTAGTCTTTCCTGTCGCGTCTAAAATTAGCTAAATTTCAGTATACTTGACAAACGTTTCTCTTGAAAATAACCCCTTAAATGAAAAAGTTCTTCTTCTTTCGACTTATTTTCACGTGTAGAATCACACGTTGATCCACGATTTCGAAAGCACTTTGTATAATATTTTTATTTATTCATTATTCTTTGTTCACCTGACAATGTTTTCTTCTCGTTGTTCTCGATTATGCTATTTCCTGTCTTATACTAAAAGGATTTCATCCCACCGTGTAAGAAATAAATTACGTTGAATCTCGAAGAATACAGAAATACCCGAAATATCCTTTCTGGCAATTGGATAAAAGGCAAACGTGAAATCCATCATATTGACGGATTTAGTAGCACTAGTGTTAATAGCTTAGAGACGTATGAGAATCGCTCGTCAACGTTTCTATGCTAATTTTTCACTAAACGAAGACACTGTCTCTTATTTCACATTAGGAGCACAGGAATCGGAGCCGAAGGACGATGAATAATATTCCACGAATTGTTCAGGTGTTGGACCTGATTCTGCCACGGCTAGCATGCAAGCCCATAAACGGGAGGAATGGGAAGTGGCGCGGGAAATAAGTCAGGCTGATTTAACGAGCATAAATGTGTGGAGCTAGTATATCGGCAAAGGCCGCGCCCTGCGCATCCGTTTCCTAGTGGCCTACTAAAATCTACCTTCTCTTTCTCTCTCCTTCCCTCCCTCGTTCTCTCTGTCGGCACGCCGTGGATGAAAATAACACCATCAAAGCAGCAGGAGAAGTTAGATGGTTTACGGTTTAGAAACGCGGGGGAGGAAGGTGGGCTAAAGGAATGATAGCATTCCTATCAATAGGTCAGACGTAGGGAAAGAAATATACTCGATTGAAATCAGTCGAACGTCGGATGATCGGCTTTCTTATCGTTCCCAATCTTTACCTAATGGATATTGTGTAATGCGAGCTGTAGTCATTGCGTGTCTACCAACATCGAGAAATGATACCCGAAGGATCACGCTGATCACGATCGTTTCTAACTTGCAAATTTTCAACGAAGGATTAACAGAGAATACGCTAATTTATGGTATTCTCGGCATATCTACTGCATAATCCTTCGGCGTCAAGAAACCTAACGTCGAAAATAACGAAGTAAACGCACATCCGTCCTTGAGCTTTTCAACTTTATTTGTCCTCTGGTTTCAAATCGGCAGAATGGTGAAAAATGAATATCTATTGTATAATGACAAGATAAATGGTTAAATTTGCAAATTTTATTAACAATAAATAGACTAAATTTCAATTCGTATTCAATTGCGTATAAGATTCGTACAAATCCAAGTCTATACAACATATAGATATTTAATTTTATGTCGTGATCTTATCTTCTATAGTTTTGTCTAACGTTATGATCATTTATTTCGGACTTGTTACAACTATGTTCAAGACTATAAATGTGGTATTTTTGAAAAGATCAAATGTGAAATCTATCTTGAAAACAAATATCATTTGTAGTTCTAGCAACATACTTTCTTGCAAGTTGCATATTGCAAGTACAGTTTTGTAACATATTTCTGATATTTTTCATAATAAAATACATTGCTAGAGTTACAAACAGTATTAAGTACAAGTTTTCTGTGTTGCAAAATCATGTAACATTCTACAAAAGAAATGTGTAATGTACACACAGTGATTTCTCTCTCTCTCTCTCTTTTCTCTCTTCTGTTTCCCATTACATCCAAACGCTTAAATATTTGACCACTACAATTTTTTTTTTTAATCGTACAATTTTAAAGTTTGAAATTCTGCTTTCAAAATGCATCGTTCATTTCATTCTAAAATGGTTTTACACGATGCAACATATGGTGAACTGAAGATAATTTTCTTCTTGGAAATGCTATAAATTGTCATAGTATGTGAAAACTGCACGATTTTTTTCACTTATTGAACTTACCTTGAAATATCAGGCGAAAATAAATATAATAACGAAAATGTTGCGATTTCTTGAATTTTTGTCGTTTAAGCTTAATATTCAAAGTTCAATAAGATAACGAAAAAAACTCATGTATGAAATTCTCGAGGTTTGTTATAAAGAAGAGACTTCAATCTTCAGATCCATTGTAGATTCAGTCATAAAAAAGTTTTTCGATATTTGTTATAAACAGGTTTGTTATAAAGAAGAGACTTCAATCTTCAGATCCATTGTAGATTCAGTCATAAAAAAAGTTTTTCGATATTTTTACATATTGTAACAATTTGTAGTATTTGTAGCAGAGAAGAAAAATATCTTCACCTATTATTGTTGTAAAATTATAAATAAAATAAAAGAAAATTATAATAGTTTAAACATTCAGTATACGAATATTAATAAGAGCCACTGTACTTAATCATTCTATAGAATTACCTAATCGAGTAAAAAGTTCTCTCTTTAAACCAAATTTTGCTTTCAGGCCTGCACCGGATTACCTTTGATTTTAAGCAGTCAAGACCGTGAAATCGTTGATCAATGATTTTCACTAGGGCAACAATTCGTGCTGAAGTGAAAGTAACATGCATGGAATTGTGCTTCCGCCGTTTTCGAACCGCTGAGCTTCTCCAACGTCTCTCAAGTGTCGATCAGAGCCTATAAGAGCTGGCAGACCTCTACAGATTCGTGTCAACTTTATTCTTTATCGTGCGTAATTTCATTAGCTTGAAAGAGGCGGAAGAGTGAAGCAACAACTACGTGTACAAAAAGTAATACAATCGCAAATACTTATCACCAAAATTAAAAATACATTATTATCATGTCATGCGATATTACACCGTTGCGAAAAATGTGAATAGACACGTTTTTATTGATATAAATTCGGTAGGAATAAATAAATCGTAATCACGTCACACTGCTGCCCACACCATTTTGTCACGCGTAAAAACAGGCCATAATTTCCTATTATTTCACAATTTAGATTAATTAATTTGCAGAATTATTCATATGAAAATGTAAGAAAACATTCAATTTTATTTCAATATAAGAAAAAATTCTATATGAGATATGAGATATAGTTTGTAAAAAACTTCTTTCACAATTGCTAATCTTAATTAATTTGCAGAATTATTCATATGAAAATGTAAGAAAACATTCAATTTTATTTCAATATAAGAAAAAATTCTATATGAGATATGAGATATAGTTTGTAAAAAACTTCTTTCACAATTGCTAATCTATGAAACAGAGTATCCTTTTTTTTTAATATTATTTTCATATTCGTGCCGTGCAAAAATTTATATTCGTGTGACATTTATCAAAACGTCGCCTAAATGTACTTTCTTTGAATTTATCTAATCTGAATCAAGAATGTCGCAAAATTTCTACGTCTATTGTTTGAGATTTTACCTTCCATTATCAACAGAAAATGATATAATTGCTAAACGATTTCCAATGTATAACGTGATACGAAAAATCCTAACTATGATGTCACGTACTATATAAAATACCACATGATTTCACGTTACGCGATAGTAATATGTTAAGCTATTCCTACATCATGCGAGCCATTAATAAAAATTATCTAGAAGGAAAAGCAGTTTAATTCCTGAAATAACATTATCGAATATTAGTTTCTTTTATAATTCTAAAACTGATCGTTGTAACATTTCCAAATAATCGAAATTATTGCGAGCCATTAATAAAAATTATCTAGAAGGAAAAGCAGTTTAATTCCTGAAATAACATTATCGAATATTAGTTTCTTTTATAATTCTAAAACTGATCGTTGTAACATTTCCAAATAATCGAAATTATAATTACATCCCGTTGTTACAGTTTTTCGACTCCGCAGCCAAAGGGAGTAGAGGAGCGTCAAACGTTTCTCCGACATTCCTGATGGGTGCTAATTCAGGTCGTGGTGTCACACATCGCGGAAACTGATGCGAAGGCTTCGCGGTAATGCTGTTAGCACGACGCAAAATTAACCCGACGACCTGACGCGTTGTGTGATAAAAAATTTCATGACATTCGATTAGACAATCGTTGTTGATGATCGTCGATAATCATAAAGGATACGTCTAAACATACGAGACTAGGAAAAAAGGGAAAAAAGAAACTGGGACGGTTGACGTCCTCGGGTAAGAATCATTTTCACTTACAATTCAACTCATTTCGCACTCAATTAACGATCACGAGTATTAACTCTCTCTTTCTCTCTCTGTATGGAAGTTCCTCGCGGCTGCGTTCTAAATTTTTCTGCAATTTACCGTGAACAGTTGTTTTAATTTAGTTTTAAAACTTAGTTACAAAAACTAAAGTTGTACTTAGAAAATTATTTTTTTAAATGTTAGTTACGGTGATTTTTAATCGCGGAAATATGCTAAACAACTTTGTCTAATGTTACTGTTATCCTTGGATAAGGTTACTGAAACGTTCTTTTCCTTGTCACGTAGCAAAAATATTAGTCGAGAATTACTGACCAACCAACCGGTGATAATACAATAAACGAGCACGTTTGCAAACGTTGTTGGGCGTGTTAACTCCACGATTGGATCATTACCACTTCAAAGCCCAAAGAGAGAGGTTTCAACGCTTCCAAAGATTTTCACGCTCCATCAGGGAACGCAGTTTAATTGAATTGAACGACATTTCATGGGAGACTACGTAACACGCGGGGAATATTCAGTGAACTCCAATTTCGAGACAGCTCGACGCCTTTGTGCAAACGAATTAAAAAATCTCTATCGATCACTAACTTCCTTCGTTCCTTCCAAATCGAATGATGTTTCAATTCAGATGGAGATTCGTATTCTGACGCGACGAAACTTTCAATTAACGAAACGAAACAAAATTTTTATCACCGGAATATGGTACTTATCGTTTACCTTGAAATTGCCTTGTTTTTAATAATTGACTCTTGAATTAATTTTTAATTTTTAAACTTAACGAAACGAAACAAAATTTTTATCACCGGAATATGGTACTTATCGTTTACCTTGAAATTGCCTTGTTTTTAATAATTGACTCTTGAATTAATTTTTAATTTTTAAACTAAAACTTACTTTATCCTTCTCGTGCCTCAGCTCTTCGTACCGTTACACCTATTTTATATTTTATAATATATTTTATATTACATTCTATATACTATTTGACTCTTGAATTAATTTTTAATTTTTAAACTAAAACTTACTTTATCCTTCTCGTGCCTCAGCTCTTCGTACCGTTACACCTATTTTATATTTTATAATATATTTTATATTACATTCTATATACTACACTCTCTGTCTCGATTTTATTTCCCTCATCCATATTCTTACTTACAATTTCTCGCTGATCTCGCGTCAAGTCGGCTCTTTCACTACTCCAATTCCAAACATCAGAACGGATAATAAGACTTAATTACTGTTATCAGGAATTAATTTCTATCGAACGTTATACTACCAGTTGACAGAAGATTCAATGAACCAACGTATCTGTTAATCAAGATAACTTCATTAAAGGATAGATGCTTGGTACGTAAGGGACTCTACATGGAACCTAAAACACATTTTCTCGGGAGCAGTGGGTCACCTATTCTAGTCAGCATGATGAACCAACGTATCTGTTAATCAAGATAACTTCATTAAAGGATAGATGCTTGGTACGTAAGGGACTCTACATGGAACCTAAAACACATTTTCTCGGGAGCAGTGGGTCACCTATTCTAGTCAGCATGATGTCGGCCAGATGAAATCGTAGATCGACGGTTACCATAACGACCAACGGTTCTCTCTTTATTTTCCTACTCCAACGTCGTAGTAATTCAACTAGATCCCCCCTATCCTTCTGCAGTCTGCGATTACAGGCATTCAAAACCCCCTCCGGCGTTCTATTTTTTTTTCTTTTTCAGAGTTTCCTATCCTGCCACCTGCTCTGGCAATTATGCTTCAGCAATAGATTTCATTTCAATCGACTGACGAGGGAAATGTACCAACGTTTCGTGAACCGGTAATGGTATTTAAATTCATGTTCACGGCCGAAAACTCATTTTCAACCCTCGATTAAAGGGACAAGATGAAAGATACAGTGTTGTTTGTCTGAAATAATGAATTTTGAAATAAAATCATCGACAGCTGCAATAACTACAGTGTTTTTTTTCTTTTAATTTTCTTTAAGTAAAAGAAATAATGAATTATTCTCATTGTTTAAAATCTCACCACTTTTGTGAATTATTAGCGACTTAAAACTAAACCTTACAATTTATCGTATATAAGCTAGGTTGCGTTAGACGGTGTATTAGTTTCTCAAGATTGATTCTTTATCCATTAGGTTGTCATTTATGGAAAGACTTGCGTTCAGTTGATATCGGTATATTCACGGTGTATTTTCTGCACTGGACAATACGTTTCACAAATCGAGAGATTTTCTTTTCTGAAGAGATATTAGTGGGTGAGTTTTGTACGGCCCGTTACAACTCTTGAAATTAAAACTTGGTCGTATGTTAATAGAAGGATCCATGTCGTTCTACTTCACAAATTGATAATCATTTACGATATTTTTTTTTCAGAAATTTTTCTCTGAGAATACTCGATATAAATAAATATCGAAACAAGAACGAAAGAAAAATCATCTCGTGGCCTTGCTTTGCGTGAGTGTACTTTAAAGGAGGTCGCTCTACCATGATATATATTTTCACTGCAGTCGTCGTTGTTGTATAAGGAAATGGCTTAATGTTTTTACGCAATAAGCAGACACACGAATGCATTGTTTCTTGGCAAGATCGATACGTATACGCCTGTTTGTAAAAAAAAGTTATCTACCATTAGAAACAACGCCGCAAAAAAAAGGTGCGGAGACGAAAACAGCCAAGACCTTGAAGATAAAAGCTGGTCATGTTGTTTAAAAGAAACCATCTGTCTTGGACATAATGGCTTGCGTCATAGATTAACAATGCTTCGCTTGCGTAACTTCCTTCATTTTAATCGTACAAAGTTGCATCGAGATGATCTTAATATATCCCCCTCTTCCTTAATTTGAAAATTGTATCAAAACGAATTTCGTTGAGCATCCAGAAATTTATTAACCACGTGATTTATTAACT
>NIPQ01092851.1:0-17830 GCA_002806875.1 Lepidotrigona ventralis hoosana
TGTTATCCTAAAGGACAAATGTGTTTTTTTTTTTTTCGCCCGAACAGAGGGCTCGAACCCTGGACCCTCATCAAATTAAGAGTCTGATGCTTTACCGACTGAGCTATCCCAACCTACAACCTACAACCTAACCTAACTTAACCTAATCTAAACCTAACCAAACCCGACACCAAATTCACTTTGCTGTCGGGTTTTCCCGGTACAAATGTAAGACGCGCGAAAAATCGTGTTAAAATGATTTGCCTCCGGTCTTTAATTTCGTTTAAGTCTTTCGCCTCTTTTTCCCCTCTAGATAATTTTATCGATGATTTGGAACAATAATCGTCTTGGCGCTGCTTATTATAACGTCCTCACGTCTGAATTATTCATTTTGGAAGATACGATGGATGACGTCGAACATTTCGACGTAACGAAAGCTCTGTACAAGCAATGCTTGCCGCATTACGTGCTTGTGAATGCATCTGCGCCCAGTGCTTTTATGAATGCTGTGAAAAAGATGTTAATGCCGGAAACGTCGGACGACGGGTCGAATTCTTGCGATTCACTGCGCAATGCCGTTTTGAAAGCAACCTGCAAGAAAGAGTACAACTACGAACGATGCTGTCACAGGGTGAAATGCCTTCGACTCGAATTTGAACCAAAGAACGCCAGCAACACGGACAGGCTGACCTTTTTGAACAGCATACTCAATTTTAAGTGCTGTGTGATGATACACGCGTTGGGCTCGCTGTTACTGTTCGTCGACAAACACTGGAACAATATCGCGCTGGATCCATCCGGGAAACCTTCCTTCGTGTCGCTTAATTACCTGAACCTGTAAGTCCAAGTTTCTTGCCAGACTTTATCATCATCCATCGTTTCTCCACCCTATTTGATTATATCTTTGCGGTACAAAGCCAAGATTTAGTGATGGTGGACGAAGATACCTACAAAGCGCTGAATATCGTCCAAGCCAGGGATCACCCAAGTCTTTTTAAATTTGGCAAAATGGTCACAACGATGAAAGGAGTCAGCCTATTCTCGCTATTGAATCGTTATTGTCATTCCAGACCGGGGGTACAGTTTCTATGGTAAATTCTCTGGTTTATATATAAATTCTTGCACATATTCGTAAAGTTAAAATAATATAGGTACTTTCTTTTAACTTTCTTTTCTTTTTTTTCTTTTTTCATCGTCGTTATTTGTATTCAGGAAAACGCTGCATCATCCGACGCGAAACATTGCATTACTAGAACAACGATTAAACGCGATTGAATTTTTCTTGAATTCGAGTAACGAAAGCGTAATCGAAAATTTATCGTCCTGCTTAAGACACGTATATCGTTTGACCAATACGGTACTCGCTTGTTGTTCCGGGCCAGATGCGAAACCATCCAATTGGTATAAATTGCACAAGGTTTGATTAGCTCCGGAATCTGGTTATCTCGTAAAGTTTAGTATAACCGATCAATCAAGTTGTTCTATCTTCTCTTTCAGACTATTTCAAATGTAATTTGTATCGCGGACATATGCGAAGAATACGCGGGAAACATAGAATTATTCAAGCAAATAGCCGAAAGCATAACGACCGAAATGCAATACATCAAATACTTTATCGAATATATAGTGGATTTTAATGAGAGCAGACGGGAAAAGAAGCTTGTGGTTAAAGCGAACGTCGATCCATTGCTGGATGAACGTGCGTGAAAAACATTCTCTTTCGATTTTCCTTACGAATTCGTAAATCGTGATCGCAAGTCCATTGATTCACAGTAAATCACGTGCGACGCACTTTGCCCGAACTGTTGACGCAAATGGCAGAGAAAGATATGCGAGAGCATCTTCCGTCTTGCGTTGCTGGTTGCAACATGCTATATTTGCCAAACATTGGCTACGTATTAGCGATAAACAAATGGAATCCGACTCCACCAACGGAAGACGTAATTTTCCCGAATTTAGAATTTAAATTCAGTATCAATCAAGTCCATTACTATAAAAGTTCATCGGCGAAAGGTTGGTGATGGTGTTTCGCTTCTACGAACGAAGGGACAATGACGATGAACTCGTCTTTTGTTCGATTATTCTCATTTAGTTGGTCTATTCTAGAATTAGACGAAACTGTGGGCGACATCATATTGAAGATAGCTGTTCGACAAAATCATATTGTACAGAAATTAATACGATACATGAAAAAGCACACAGGAACAATCTTACGCACGATTCGGCTCTGCGCCGAATTGGACACGTGAGTATTTGTAATTAAAACAGGTACAATTCATTTGTTGACAAATGTTGTTCAATCGTTGTAGCTTGCTGGTATTTTATAAAGTGGCGCGAGATTACAATTACGTCAGACCGAATATAACCCAATCAAAGATCATAGACGTGATTGAAGGACGACATCCACTGATGGAATGTGTGACAACGTTCGTTTCGAACGATATACGTTCAGGAAATGGCGAAAGCTTGATCAAAGTTCTAACAGGGCCAAATTCTTGCGGCAAAAGCGTATATTTGAAACAGATTGGACTTATAGTATTCATGGCTCACATAGGTTGTTACGTTCCTGCAAAAACAGCGACGATAGGAACGGTATCTCGGATATTGACTCAAATGTCGAACACGGAAAGCATCGGTCTGAACGCGAGTTCGTTTCTACAGAATCTTCGGCAGGTAGGCAAACGAAGTCTCACCTGACCAAATCGGAGAGGAAACGAATTGAAACGAATTTCCGTTTCAGATAAACGTAGCTCTACGCGCATCCGTGCCAGATTCTATCGTAATATCGGACGAATTGGATAGGGGAACGTGCGAAATTAGTGGATTGTCGCTAGTCGCTGCCGTTCTAAACACATTCGTTGAAAGAGATTCGAACTGTCCTCACGTGTTTCTCGCGACGCACGCTTATAGCGTACTCACGTTACTCCCTCAAATTCCTCTAATTGAAATTCAGGTGACTTTTGTACAAAGGACAATTATCCCTTCTCTTTATTTCCTCTTCTTTACATTCTTCTTCTTTAAATACAGACATTCGAATACGCGTTCGACCAAGATGAATCATTGGCGTTTTTCTATCGATTGACAAACGGAAGTACAACACGTAGTTTCGCACATTACGTAGCAAGAATCGCGGAATTGGACGAAGATGTGGTTAAACGAGGATTGGAGGTTAATAATTAGAGTATTAGTATACGAAACGTTCGGTAACGTATTTGTAATTCGGTCGATTATAGATATTTCAGAAGATGAAACAACATGAATTACCATCTAGTATTTATTCTCGTGTCAACAGGTAAACTAATCCTTGTGCATAAATCGTAAAATTTTCAACGACAGAACGCGACGAATTGCATTCGAAATATTTTGCTTTTTCAGAATGAAACGTATTGCAGATCGATTTGAAACAGGCGACAATATAGATTTAAAGGAATTAAAGACATTAGTTCGGCAGGCTGTGTTCCCGGAATAATTGAGTGTTCTTCGATTCGAAGAGTCGTCTGCTACGAAGACCAATCCTCGGACAAATCGGATGATACAATATTATTACGTTTTATACATAAATAACTTAAAATAAAATGAGTTCGAATTCGAGATGAAGTTGATCGCAATCTTTTTGCAGCAGCAGCTCGCTATTTCATCTGTTTTGCTTTTATCTTTAATCTGATTACAGAAGAGGTATATGAATAGATCTTGCATACAATGTATTTTTTTTGTTCCACGATTTCGGAGTTCTAGGACCTCCTTACCATTATCATGTGGCAACCTATCGATCTTGACTACAAAACTTGCAAACTCGAATCTAGTGCAACGAACAAAGTAAAAATATCAACAACGAACGAAAGAAGAGAGGAGATGAGGGATTCCTAATTTCGTCCCAAGTTCAATAAACGTGCCTTTGTACAGAATGCGTTCACATTGAATTGACAGAGATTAACTAAAACTAAACGAAGTTCACTTGGTAGTGAGTGTCCGTACTATTCAAGGTTATATATATTTCGGTCGTCAGTGATCAGTTGACAACTTTTTTTTTAAACTCCTAAAATTTTATTTTTGTGTATACGTCGAAAGTTTAATTGATAATGATCTCTAAGTCGCTCGAGGTTAATCTAATGTTGATAACTTTTTTTTCAAACTTTTGAAACACGGCGAAAATTTAATTGATAATGAATCTCCGTATCTCTCAAGGTTAATCTAATGTTTCGGTCGTTAGTGATCCGGAACAGTTGATAATTTTTTTTAGTATTTCGTAAAACAGTTTTTCTATTATACTAATCAATAATTGAATAGTTTTTACATTTCTATCGCAAAGTTACACAATTTTGGTAAAATCGAGTTTACGGGATAAATATAATTCATTCAAGTTGTGAATTTACATATTTATGAATAAAACAACATTATATCTAATTATATTATTCGTAAAAATATAACTCGAATAATTTTTTCTTATACTTTTAAACGGATGTAGTCGAATAGTGAAATATAATAGCAAAATTTTTCAACCTAATTTTCATCGATCTCTGTTTTAAATCGTTATATTCGTTCCTATACTGATGAAGTATTATCACGTTCAATACAATAAATATTTCTCAAAACAGATCTGGCAACACTGTCCATATTTTTTCATTTTCGCGATGCAATACTTGCTTAAGTCGATATGACAGGATGTGACACGAAAATGATAAGCGGGTTACATGACTCCCCTGGGACACAGAAAAGCATTGGATGTCCGGTCTATGCAAGTTAATCAATGGTAGAATGTTTTCGGTTACTTCGTCTGTGGTTACTTACTTCACATTTCGCTATTGAAAGTTGACAACACTGTAATGGGTTTCAAGAATCATGTTGCTGGTTCATTTACTAGTTTCCCGACTCACCGTTGTTTAAACGTAGAGTGCGCTAAAAAACCAGTAATTTTTTAGTACGTCGGTATTTCAGGTCACGGGCCACGAAAGTCCGTAAGATGCAATGTCTATTCATGTACCTCGTCGGTGGCCTCACGTTTCGTTATTGAAAGTTTGACAACGCTGTAACGGGTTTCAAAAATCATGATGCTGGTCCATTCACTAGTTACCCAACTCATCGTTGCCTAAACGTAGAATGCGTTAGAATATCAGTGACTTTTTACTATGTCGGTATTTCAGGTCACAGGCCTAGAAATGGTAAGATGCTTGGTCTATTCATATACTTCGTCTATGAAGAAGCCAGGCCCGATGGCTGAAACGGCCAACAGATGGGAGTAGAATGCAGTTGGAGGAGAAATATACTGCTCGCGCAGTAATAGATGTCGCAGCGGTAGCGGCCGACCGAAAGTTGGCGCTCGCAGTCTTTCCGTTGTCAATAACGGACACTGGCAGTATCATCCCGGCACAAAATCCCGGAAACATCTCGTATCGTGAAATTCAACGAATACCCGAATGTAACTTCCAGTCGTTTGCGTTCTCGTTTCGGTGTGATTGGAAATCCGTGAAGAGGGAACCTGCTGTCGCATAGGTTACACGACGCACCATTTTAACAAGGAATTCGCAAAAAACGGGCGTGCCTTGGACAGTCGGCGACGTCCCTGACGTGAAAACACACAACGGCAAGAAGTGGTGGACAACGGCTACGAGACTGCGACTGCGGCTGAGATTGCGACAAAAGGGAAGGACGGAGTAGTAGCAGCAGCAGCGAGGATAAAACACGACGGACACGGTGCATGAACGAAACAGAGTTAGGAGGAACATCGGCGGCGGCACTAGCGGGGCAGCAGCAGCAACAGCAGCAGCAGCAGCAGCAGCAGCATCGGCAACGGTGACTGAAAGGGAAGAATACGTGGGGCGAGGAACGGTGGAGAGGAACGCAGCACAGCCGCGTGATTTTGAACGCGTACGCTGCCGTAACTGTCAACGGTCGGATTTCGAAGTCTGGCGAACTACGCGGTCCTTCTAAGGCTTCTCTTCCCCGAGAATCGCTGCATTTTCGTCTTGACAACATCGTCGCCGTCGTCGTCGTCGTCCTCGTTCTCCTGGTTCGATCCGGTGAAAAACCGGCCGTCTTACGATCGTAGCAACGGCGTGAGAACACGACTAAATGACCATGGACCACGGCATATACAATATCGAGACCGGCTATAGTATAAATATCAAGAGGACAGACGGTGAGTAATGTATCACGGCAAAGTATTTTTAGGCACACTTTCGGACAAACCGATCGCGTGCATTTTCGTTACTCACTGTNGACGACAACGACAACGACAACGACGACGACGACGACGACGACGACAACGACGACGACAACGACGACGACGGGGCGAGTCGCGTGCACGTGGGCGCTGCATCCTTATATGGATCCCTGTCGCGAGATTCTTACCTCGCCAGACCTTACCTTTTATCCGTTCTTACGTCATCCACGAACACGTCCCCCCGTCGTGGATATCGCCGCGAATCCGCGGATCGACGCGTCACCATTGATAGCTATCGATCACTTTACGCGATCTGGTACATATAATAATTCGGGTTTTAAAGCATATGAACGAAACAGGAGGGAATGTTTTTCACACGCCGTCGTGACTTAGGTTTTGCAGATCGATGCTTGAACGTGATCCAATCGATTCGTTTGCCTTCTGTACTCTCTACGATGCTTCTCTTCTCGCAAGAAGATTCTCGATTTATCGACGAGCTACATTGGATGCATGTTTGTTTCAGGTCGTGTCCACTCGGCGGTGGTTTCCGGAATCAATTGGGAACAGCGTACCGTCACCGTAGAATGGTTCGAAAGAGGAGAGACCAAGGGGAAAGAGGTATTCTTACGCGAAAGCGACGTAACATACATCTCGCGCAACGATCGAAATCCAAAAATTACACGCAAAATCTCTAAGATGTTCTATGTTCTTTTTTTTCGTTTTGAGGTGGAGATGGATGCGATCGTCGCCTTGAATCCCGACTTGACGAATCAGAAAACCATCGAGCCACCTGCGCAAGTGAACAATCATCACGTCTTGATATCCGCTAGGGCAAGGGTACGTATCGCGCGATCGTTCAGCTGCTTTTTCTCCTTCGATCAGCACGCAACTGTGGAACTGAAACTATAGGTGAAAGAAAAAGCCGACAAAATCATCTAAAACACAGCAACGCGCGTTCGTACTTTCACGAACGATCGATCGTGATTGTCTCCTTCGATACGCTCGACGAGTGATCTTTCGCGAGCTGTTCATTCCCATCGGTGTTAAGTTTACGTCGCGCGCAACGTTTTAGACGCCTCTGACTAATTTAAAAGTTCCCTGTACGCGCAACTCGTGCGATCAGCCAACTTCTTGAATTTCCGTGTAGTCGTAGTCTTTTCATGCCAGCCTCTCATCCGCGTTCGTTCTTTCGGTGAGAGAAACGTTGTCGTAGTTTTTGGCACCGATCGAGCGAGCGAACTACGATCAACGTGTTTGCTTCTCGTCGTTCCTGCTACTAACACGATTACATCTTTTTTTCCCTCCATGGACGCTGCTCATTATCACGGATTTGGGGTCTCTGCGATGGATCATCACCGATCTCGGCTCTCTCCCCGGTCCGAAACCGATCGAATCCCAATACGACCTCGCATCGTCGTCTCTCATCGTCCCGCGTCTCCGCAATCTCTACCGGCAACCACCTCTTCTCGACGATTCACGCTCGTCGATCCCCCCCCCCCCCCCCCCCCCCCGNGCGATTGTATCGTATCGCGTCGAGATCTCGGTACGCGTCCGAATCGAGTCGCGTGCGCCGATCGAATTCGAACGAAACACAGGATTCTTCGGGCGAAGAGGACGAGGGGGTGGACGAGTCGGAAAACCAAGAGGAGGGCTCCCTCGGACGGCACGGCGGTCACGCCGCAAGAAACGGCCTTGCATCCGCAACGCTTCCTGTACGAGTCGTTACTGCTCTTTCGGTAAACGCGCGAAACCCACGCTACTTTTCTCTCTTCTTCCCATCCCTATCCTCTCTTTGTATCTCCATACGCACACTCATACGTACACGCACGATTTTTGCGTTTCATCCTTCTTCCATCCTTTTTCTCCTAACGTCGTGAAAAAATCGGCGGCGTCCTTCTCTCCGTTCCGGTTTTCCATTTTCCATTTTCCTTCTCTGTCTTTCTCTCTCTCTCTGTGCCATTTTACTACGTTTCGAGGATCGATCGCACCCGACACACCACGCCACCACCTCTGTCGTCAACCACACGCTAGTGATAGCGATTTCTCCCCCCACGTTTCTTTTTGCGTTTCTTTTTCTCTTACACTGGTTTCTCGCCAGAGTCCTGCGACTCGATTGCAAAAGATTCGTCGTCACCACCGCTCCACGCACGCTTCCTGATTTTCACATGGTTCGCATACTCGCTCGCAATACCTAGTTCCACGAGCTTCCTCGTGCTTTTCGTTCGTTCGAACGCCGACCAAGTTGCGCTCTCTCATTTCACTTTCTTTTCTATCACGTTGTTCGATTTACGTTTCCTTTCTTTTCACGTGTCTCACGAAACATCGGACTCTATCCCCCGTACACGACGAAACAACGATATACACGTTTTTTATCGATTTCGATTCGTTGATTTTCCACTCGTTTTACGGCCAACGTGTTTTTCAGAATAGTGCATCGTATCGCTCGACCAACTTGTTTTATCTCATTTGCCATTTTCTTTCATTTTGTCCGTTTAATTGTTTATTCATCTTCCTTCATCGTCAGTTATATTTTCGATCACCATTACTGGATTACAAAACACGAAACTTACTTGTTACTGTTGTTGTTCAATTATCATATATTGGAATTTCCTTCGACGACTTTACGATATGTTTTCTGTTTCTTTTTTTTTTCAGCATTCGATCAAGCCATCGATCCCAGTAAAAGGTATGTCGTGCGCGAGCAAGCAAGTTATACGTTATATGTATATGCTGTTGTTTGCACGAAAAACCAGTCGGAAATCGATCACGTTCGCAAATCGAATCGAACTGAGATCGCAAAAGTTTAACTTGGACGATCGGTCCATCGCGATCAAAGTAGCCGGTTCGAACGCACGCGGGTCTCGTCGTATCGCAATCGTCGTCCAGCGGTGCTCTTACTCCATCGCGGTCGTCTCGAACCGCCGAACGAATCGATTTTCCAAGCGATAGCGAATGAAACACACGTGATGTGTAGCGGTACGAGCGGTGTGTCAGCGCCGTGTGAGAGAAGCACCACCAGCGGCAACGAACGGCGGCGGTACGAGTGTTCACGCTCCAAACTATCGACGCTCTTGCGCCGTATGCAAAGGCACGCAAGGGCAAGGACCTCGATAGACGATGCGCAACGTGCTAAACCGACAGAGTATATAATCGCGCCGCGCGATTCGAGCCCACGTTTCTCTTCTATCCTTGCACACACATTCTCCTCTACTTTCTTCCTCTCTCTGCCTCTTTCTTTCACACACACACGCGCGCGTCTTTTTCCCTTCTTTTCCTTCACTCCTTTTTTTTCCTTCTTTTCTCTCTTTGTATCGGTCCTACGTCCCAATTTCGCGAAATTTCGACCGTAACTCCTCCCATTCATCGCGATCATCGCCATGAGGTTCGATCCGTTAGGCTTCTGTTTCGGAAGAAAGAATAGGATCAATGGTACCGAAGATGGAACGACGGAGGAATTCGAGGTTCGAGACATTTCGGTGCAGCAGGTCTCGCAACCACACGGTAACCACGGTAACGCGATTCCTTTGGTACACGTGATTGCGTTTGAATTATTCTCGGCCGAGTCGGTTCGCCACGTTCGTTCGATTCTACCCTTGAATCCTTGTCGAATGCTCGCGAATGATGTGTACTTTGCAGCCGGTTCCAACAGGCAATTGTCGCGACAATCGGGACGGCCGACGAATATAATGCCACCCAGCAACACCGTGAATGGTCACGGTGATTCCGCCGGGTTGACGGGCCGACGGGAGATGGAGAACATTCCACCGACACCTACGACAACCGCTGCTTCCTGCAACGTCACGGTGGCCAAGCAGAAGCAACAACAGCTACAGTCTCAGCAACAGCAACAACAGCAACAGCAGGTGCAGATAGAAAATGGACGTGCAAGGCGGTCGAATGTTGTGAAGGAGGTGGAGAGATTGAAGAAGAACCGCGAGGAAAGAAGGCAGAGGCAAGCCGAGTTGAAAGAGGAAAAGGAAGCTCTGATGAACTTGGATCCTGGTAATCCGAATTGGGAGTTTCTCGCTATGATAAGGTCAGTAGTCTTCTTTTTTCTTTTTTTGTATTAACACTTTCACTTCTAGGTTCGTTAACATTAACACCAACAGTAGAATATAGAAAAGTAGGTAATAGTGTTCTAATCAAGTTGACTTTTGCTTCTCTACAATTACCAAAGTACTTGACCTGATTGAACTAGGACCATTTACGATTTTCTTAAATTCTAATCTTACAAGTTTTTCTTTAATCTTAAATCTTACAAGTTTTTAATAACATTGAAGAGTCTGAATTTAATAATAAATTTAATTAGAATTAAATGAGAATTTCAGAAATTAATTAGAATTTAATGATGAATTTTATTAACTATTAAATGCATGCATTCTGTGTAAAATATACACAGTGTATTGTAGATATACACATTAGTTTGTAATTTCTATCTTTGTTTTTATTATACTGTTCCATCGTGTCTGTTTCTTTTTGCTTTACAATACAAGACTTAAAAATCCAAACACACACTTTGAAAGATTCAAATGGAACATTCTTTTAATTGTTTCTCATAAGTCATAAGACATTCAATCAACTACTAAAATTTGTAATTGAATTTTCAAACTCTTCAATTTAACTAAAAACATGTGTAACATGTGTAAGATAGTAATATATTTTATTCTTTTCTTCCTATTATTACCACTATTTACACTGTAACATTTCTATTGCTACAATTATTTTCTCTTATCATCTTGAATAGTTATATATCCATGAATTAATGTATTAATGTATATTATCTGTGTTTCTTTTTAAAGGATTGAAGGGTTCTTTCTCCTTTCCTCCTTCCAAACAAATCAAATTAAATTCAATTAGCTAGTCCCTTTCGCTGTCCTCGAGTCTCTTTTCCTTTTTCACGTAACATTGACATTCTTCTACCCACAGAGAGTACCAGAGCAGCATCGAGTTTAGACCTCTTCGAGAGACAGATGCCGTGGAGGATCATCAGATTACGGTATGCGTGAGAAAACGTCCGCTGAACAAGAAGGAGATTGCACGCAAAGAGGTGGACGTGATCAGCGTGCCTAGCAAAGATCAGATGGTGGTTCATGAGCCGAAAGCCAAAGTCGATCTAACCAAATACTTAGAGAATCAAATCTTTCGGTTCGATTATGCGTTCGACGAGACTTGCAACAACGAGATCGTCTACAAGTATACGGCTAAACCACTGGTGCAAACTATATTCGAAGGTGGCATGGCCACGTGTTTCGCTTACGGTCAAACAGGAAGCGGGAAAACGCACACTATGGGCGGTGATTTTAATGGAAAGACACAGGACTGCAAAAAAGGCATTTATGCGATGGTAGCCAAGGATGTGTTCAAATGCCTCAAACTTGCCAAGTATCGTCCGTTGAATCTGATTATTTCCGCGAGCTTTTTCGAGATCTACTCGGGCAAGGTATTCGATCTGTTGGCGGATAAGGAGAAACTTCGTGTTTTAGAAGACGGCAAGCAACAGGTATGCAACATACAAAGCGTTTAATTGAAAACAATAGAATATTTATTAAGGAGCCAAGATTAGCAGAAAAATTTTTTTACAAAAATTATTTGGTTCAAAAAGCAGGGATATCGTATGATGTAGATTATTATTTTTTTTTAGATTGGGTAGTGACAAAGATTTTTTTTTTTTTTAATGAATTTGTCAGGGCATTCCGTATAAAAAAGTATTAACCTGT
The DNA here is from genome assembly GCA_002806875.1 of Lepidotrigona ventralis hoosana. NCBI lineage: Eukaryota > Metazoa > Arthropoda > Insecta > Hymenoptera > Apidae > Lepidotrigona > Lepidotrigona ventralis. Next base: position 11,857 of record NIPQ01092851.1, read on the forward strand.
TTATATTGAGAATCATTGATTCAAAAGATATTTTAACTTTTACGAAACCTATTAGGGGGTGAAAGGTGTGGGATATTCTACCCGTTTTAGAGTTAAATAAAACATGCTATTTATTTCTTGCTTTTAACTCTTTCCTCTTCCGTAGGTGCAAATAGTCGGATTAACGGAGAAAGTAGTGGAGACCTGCGACGAAGTTTTGAAGCTGATACAACACGGGAACAGTGCCAGAACTAGTGGCCAGACTAGTGCAAATTCCAACTCGTCGCGATCGCACGCCGTTTTTCAAATCATAGCACGGACACCAGGCACGCACAAGGTTCACGGAAAATTCTCTCTGATCGATCTTGCCGGTAACGAGAGAGGAGCGGATACCTCTTCTGCCAACAGACAAACTCGTAAGTTTCTCATTGTTCAGAGATATATTTGAACCGCTCATTTCCCAAGTCGGTTAATTCTACAAAACCAGAAGTAAAGAAATTGACAAAATAGTATATATTCTTTTCTAAAATTTCTTTTAATATTTAAATTCAAGTAATTGAGTAGTATTGTAGAATATATTATCAGAGGTTTTGTCTAATGGCGTGCAAAATGCATAAAATCGTATGTTGAAATAATCACATTAGCTTCTGAAATACATTATTTATTATTGCATGACTAAAGAGATTTCCATCGTTCGATGGTATTAAGCCTTTGTAATTATCAAGCAAATTTGTTTTAAATGTAAAAAGTTACGCGTCGATCGAGTGCTTTGGCACTAAAGTTTAAAAACATTCAATAAGTAGAGTTAATTACTTCAGACTATGAACTAAACTGCTCATTTACAGAAGATTGCAAGTAAAATCAATGATTGATTTATCGTTCGCAGGTATGGAGGGTGCCGAGATCAATAAATCATTGTTGGCATTGAAAGAATGTATCCGTGCATTGAGCCGTAAAGGCACGCATTTACCATTCAGAGCTAGCAAGTTGACGCAAGTATTAAGGGACAGCTTCATCGGTGAAAAGTCAAAAACTTGCATGGTAAATAAAATTTACTGGTTTCTCTCGTTTTCTCACATCGCGTTGATCGATTTAAACGAGCCATGTTTTTTCTTTTTTTTTTTTTTATGTTCGCAGATAGCTATGATCAGTCCCGGAATGAGTTCCTGCGAACATTCGTTGAATACGCTCAGATACGCGGATCGGGTGAAGGAGTTGGCCGCGACCGATCCAACAGAAATGAAAGCTTCTCCGACAGACGATGAACGGGAATTAAAAATCGAGGAGCAGTCGAACAACAGCGTGCTGTCGGATAGCGATTTGGCACAGCTCCGGTCTCTAAACGTAAGCCAGAAAATATAATTTCGTAGCGTAAATAATGTAAATAATGCGCGTTAATTCGCGCTTTGTAATTTTCAAAACGTCAAACTCGGTTTTTCCACGATACTTCTTATTTAACAGGAGGGTGAAATCTCGCAAGATCTTTACACGTTTCACGAAGCGGTATCCGCGTTGCAAATGCTGGAGGAGGAAGTCCTAGACACGCACAAGGTGGTCATGGACCACACGAACAGATTCGTGGATGATGCGCGCAATGTGTTCAGTATGACTCACGAAGTAGACTACGACCAAGAAGGTAAGACAGTGGTTCCGTGTTTGTCAGCTTATTCCGGTATATTCGAGCGTACCTTCGCACACACAGACACAACACTCGCAAATGCACGCACGCACGGCATGTACGTACGCATGTACGCACGCATAGTACAACCAAAAATAACGTTTCTTGTTTTCCCGTAGCCGTTTCTATTTTCAGAATTTTTCAATTTTGACTCACGCCTGAACTTATGTTCCGACATGCAAATATTTCTCTTCGTTTTTGCATGCGTACGCGCTCAATCCTTCCCCTTTGTACTCGTTTTTTGAGCGGTTCGATACTCTCTGCTTTTTATTATAAGTTTTCGTCCTTTTCTATTTTATTTCATTTTATTTTTTTTTTGTCTTCTATTCTTTCTTATCTTCTCTCCTTTTAATTCTGAATGTCTTACCGAATTTTCCGATGACACGATAACGCATGCTTGTTCGCCTTCGTCGCGTCCGGTTGTTCAGGAACGAGCTACACATCCTACGAGCGCTATCGTACTGTCGTTTTCGGTCTCTCGTTCATACCTCTCGGTTATCGATCGGACAATGTCACCTCGGTACCCCGCGACAGATACCCCAATACGGTGAAACGAAGAGCGAGAACCAAGTGGGACACCAAGCGTTATTGTGTATGTGGAATTTTGCGACAGATTCACGCGGTAAAGATAAGGGAAAGGCAAGCTGTCCGTTAGAACTGAACTTAGAGGATGAGAGGACAACGACGACGGGAATGTCAACGACGACGACGATGATGGCCGTGGCAGTTAACGACGATAGCTACGTCTCCTCCGATGCTGACTCGTGGTCCAACCTAAATAGAGTCATTCATACAGCGACAAAGAGCTCGTTAAAGTCTCCATGGATGAACGAGGTCGAATATAAAAATGACGTCAGCTCGTGCGATAGCGATTACGAATCGTTAAACATTATTGAAGGGACGCGCGTCGCGGCGAACTTGGCCGACATCGGTCCATGGGTATCGTGCATCGAAAATATACCGAAGAAGGGCGGTTCGTGTGCGAGTCCCGCCGCGAAAGAGAACTCGTCTCGGACAGTGAACCGCAGCAGCGCGCAACGATCCAAACGGTCTATCGCCGGGAAAAAGGGTGTACAAAAATATCATTGGTCCGGCACTTTCAATCGTGATCAAGCGAGAAGACATTCTTCGTCTTCCTGTGAGAAAACAAACGACGCTAAGACACGTCGTCCCGACGGGATCAACGTCGTCGCCGACTCGACATACAATTACAACTTGAACGCCTCCGACGACGAGAAAACAGCGAAGAAGACGAAACTGTTTTCCCACGATAAGTTCAATTTGGATGACGAAAGCAGCGAGAGCAACGAGAACGTGAAACGTTCGCCCGATCGTCGATCGTACGCGAACCATTTCAAACACGACGCGTCGCGATTCAATGCAACACCGCGATGGAGTTGGATGACGCACGCACAGAAGGAGGAGAGTCATCGTTATCGACAGGACAAAACGATCAAACAGGAGGAGAACATACGTGCGAACTTACGAAATGAAAAGTGTCGAAACGAGGAAAACCAATTGGGCTTTGGTGAAACACGGCCCTCTTCGAGGTCCTCTTGTTACGCTGACGACGATGACGATCGAGTGACGGTCATCGATCGTTATCAAATCACTATGTCCACCGTTTACGTTCGTAAATCTAATTCGGCGATCGACGATCGATCCAAAATCTTCGACTTTCTTCTGTCGTTTTTCAAAAATGTGATCCTCTTTACCTTCCTACCGAGCCTGTACATGGCCTTCTTCATCTACGTGAAACAAACGGAGGAGCGATAAGTTCTCGCTACGCGGTTCCCTTATCTTTTCTTTTTTTTTTTTTTTTTTTTTTTTTTTTTAACGGGGTGGGTCTTTGTTTCATTAGCGTTTTTTTCCCCCTTTTATCCTATATTCCTTTTTTTACTTTCCTATCGACGATAATCGTAGCTTTTACGCTTTAACTGCAAGTTTTTTTCTTTTTTTTTCTTTTTAACGTTGCAATACAATCGAAAGAGCGAGAGACCGGTTTGTCGTATCAGTTCCGTTAAACTGATATGCCATCCGCGGATAATAGACTTGTTCGCAACGGTCGCAGTCGTTCGCTGAGAAAAATGAGAGCGATCGTTTTTTGCCAGTTGATGACCGGTCGATGGAATTTCGTTCGGTTGAAAACGAAATTCTGACGGGTACGAGCAGAATAATAATTTATAATTGAGACGGTGAATTGAAGGAAATATACACATATACACGCATATCTGTCCATAGTACATACACATAGAAACACAAGAAACGAGTTGCACTTGCGTTGCAATTGAGCGCCCTTAGCGCTCAAACCCGTTGTTTTCTAGCTATCTGTAAAAGAATACAAAGGCTCGTACAACAGCTGGAACAACAACAACAACAACAACAACAACATTGACACGTTTGAACGTAACGTCACGCACCCTTGCAGATTTGAGACGGAAAAGAACAAAGTTTGAGTCGCCCAACCTGAGGAGGTTCTTGTTACGTAGACGTCTGATAGAGAGAAAACAGTTTTCCGACGGTACGAAATCATTCGATTCAAAATCATATATAAAGTCGCCTATCAAAAGTTGCTTATCTTTTAATACGCACCAGAGAATTAATACTAATTTACGCGTTCGGGTGATCACGATTCGCGAGGGTCGCATCATCACCGCATTGATATGTATATATATATATATATATATATATATTTACGCATCATCGACGTCCCCAGTGAGTAACGCTTGCTTTTAATTATCGATGAATCCGTTGTGACGTTATATAAATGTATAGGTATTATAAATACGTACAACTGACAGTTCGTAAATTAATAATTAAAAATATCGACTATCGTAATATCAAAACGTTCGAAACGTTCGACTTTCGAACAAAGTCGAATAAAACGTAATAAAAAGCAGCGCCAGTAGTTACGATCGAATACAGAGAGAGGGAGAAAGAGAGAGAGAGGGAGAGAGAGAGAGAGAGCAACGTGTATTTTTTCTTTCGTCGAAGTGGTAAGTCGTGATATCGATCTACGCGTTGATTCTTTTCTTTCTGTTTTTTTTTCTTTTTTTTTTTTTTTTTTTTTTTTTTGTTTTTTTTTTTTTTTTTTTTTTCTTTCTGTTATCTTGCCTTTCCTCTTCCGTGACGAATGTGAAACCGTGTGCAGCTACTATGATGTCGATCGATCGATCTCTGTCGCGCGAAAATTCCTCTTCATGTACAAGTAAAAGATTGAGCTGTTAATAAATATTACTTTCATGGAATATTAATATAACGGTATTTATTGTTTTCTTCGCATTAACTTTTTAGCCTGTAATATAATGGATTAATTAAGTATTAGCGTTACGTTTACGCTCGATAATACGAGATCTATGTGTGGATTTCACATTTTGCAAGCTTCGAATACACACTAACGCACTCGATCTTGATTTTCGTCGAATCGATATTTCACCTGATTTGCCTGAAAATTTCTTTAAAACGATTACGTACGAAGTGTCCCATAATTTACGTATGATGTTTTATAGGTAAACACGAGGCTAAAGTGTTTTGCAGCGACATGGTGTTATTGTAATGCTTCATTACAATGTTGTGACAAAAATATTAATACCGTTGATTCAATAGAGGATATATATATATAATGTTCATCGTATGTGTTCATATAAAACTTGATTCAGCAACGAAATTATACATGTATATATACAGTATAATAATAAATTGATATGAACTTTGCATCGATAAAAATTGATGATACTCCAATATGCATTACACAAGTGTAAACGTTTCACATTTTTGTAATAATTTTTTGAGTGAAGCATTTACTAACCACATTTTGCTACATTTTTACATTTTAGAATTTCGATCATATTTTACCTGTAGCGTGTACAGTAAATTATGGAACACACTCTGTATGTTCGTCGATCGTTCCAAAGCACGTGAAACGTAATCGTCGTCACGCGTCCAGTCGCGACAATTCGTGCTTTTCACGTTCATTCGCAAACTCACCCAGATCCTTCTCCTGTTTGCTAGTTCGCAAGAACGAAGCCGATCATCTGAAAACGTGTTGTTTGTTGCAGAGTATGCCCAAAAGTGGGAACAACTGTTGGTCCAGCAGCGCGATATCTTGAACGCCGCAATCGATCAAGTCAGTCAGTTTCGTGGACAATTGTTGCAAGAAGAACAGATCAGCCAGAAGATGACGCGAACTCGTAACTTACGATACAATTAACGTGGATTCGTTTACGCGCGCGCGTCAGAAAGAGAGAGAGAGAGAAAGAGAGAGAGAAAGAGGATGCTGCAGGGAGGAAGAGAGAGAGAGAGAGAGAGAGAGAGGAA
>NIPQ01092852.1:0-18170 GCA_002806875.1 Lepidotrigona ventralis hoosana
TATTGATTAACAAGTAAAATAAAAGTAATTAAAGTTTAAATAATATTTCCTAGAATTTTTTTAGCCTGATTTATACAAAATGTGTAAAGATCAATATTTTATTTCGAAGGCGAATCAACTATTATAAATTAGCAAACAAATTTCATTATAGCAACATAAAATGTGATTTTCGTAATGATGTTTTACGAGTTTTCTAAATGTAAAATGTCTGTTACTGAACAAATATGTATTCGTCTCTTTGAACTGGGAAAATGTAATATTCATTACCAACATTTTTAATCCTGAACTCACGAACAGAAAAATTTTATCTCGGTAAGCAGATAAACATTGTTGTACGTACACGTGGCTGTAATAAGGGTACGTATCATATATCAAGAGATCACGTAGCAAGTTCCTTATTTGTAGGAAAGATTAAATAAAACAATACTTAATTTTTCCTTCCTAAATATTTCACACGTATTCATTATCATAATATTTTGTCAATCTACGAATGGAAAAATATAAAATAGAAAAACTAGGAATGCGCAATCTCTAATGATCGGCGATTCATTGAAAATAAACTTAATTCTGCATTGAATATGCATAAAAAGAGAACAAAGATATCATCCAAATTAAAGAAGAACAATATCGTGAAAGTATTGATTATTTTAAAAACTTCGTAATTCGTATGCGTTTAAGACATCAAAATATCGATGGTTTCATTTGAAAATTTAAAAATATACTTACATTAAATATACTTACATAAATAAGAAAATAAAAGGAGACTACGGATTTTCATGCAAATTCAAAATTTTGAGAATTTAGAAGAAAGCAGAATCACGATAGATAATTGTTTTACCTACAAAATATCATAGAAAATATTATATTTTATATATTTTTTTTATGTTATAAATAGATAAAAATCCCCAGTCAGAATTATGAAAATTCTCCTTCAAAATCAATCTGACAAAATCAATCTATTACCTCATCAGTTTCATCATGGATAGTCTTAATTATTTCATTCCAATATACACTGTTACTTCATCGTCAATAAACTCATTGCCAGTATAAAACTACTTTATACAGTACTTTAGATAAAAAGCGGCAATTAAGAATCCAAAATACATCGAATGCGAGATATCTATTTTATCCCCACTACCGAACAAAACAGAAATACGTACTCGAACCAGCTAGATACAAGTTGATCCGCGAAACTAGGTTATCCATTACGTTATCGTACCTTGATGTGTCTTAGTACAAACCAGATACTTGTAGTTAAATTATTGCTTCTTTTGAAAATCATGACAATCAGTGACTGATCGATTTTGTATCACCGAAATCTTTGAACAGCGTGACATTCCTTCTAACAAGATCTGATATTATAAAAAAAAAACACATCACCGATCCAAGATCGCGTGGTTTGATCGCCATTTCGCAACACGAACAGCACGAAATTGTGCATCTCCAAGATAATAGAGTCTGTGACTACTTAATTGGAATCAGAAAACGAGTCGAGATAGTGGCCGATGGCTCGTTATCTCTTGGCAACTTCGGAACTTTTCCACGGCTCGGCCCGTGCTCCTTTTTTTTTCCTCTTTCGATTTCGTTCAACGACGCCGATCCCGCGCGATGGACCCGTCAGACGAGAGTCCATTTGTCTTTCGGTTTCTGTTCAATTGTAGTTTGAGAAAGGAAGAATTTTGAAAAGGAAACCTAATTAGTGGATGATGAAAAGTAAAATTCTTCGCCATCTCTTTTAGACTGTTCTACTCTTGCCAAACAAATCACATGGCAAAACTGACTAACTGACTCTGATCTGTCAATCAATTAATAAATTATTAATTCTAGTTTGCATCAACATTCGTGTACGATCTTTTCATCCCAAAAACAAGAAACTAATTCAATCCTCTCATTCTAAGAACAAAATAATATAAATTACTAACTGTAATTTGCATTAATGAACGCCATTCTCAATAACTTCACATCAACAACCTTCTCGTTCCAAAGACAAAAAAAAAATCCAAGACAGCGAAACGGTTTCTTGATTACGCTTGTCAACGCCGGCACGATTGTCGATTGCCGATGACGTCGCGAGTTGACAGAATGGCGCCGGTTACGTAAAATCTGACCGAGTTCAGCGCCAAAAAAGGAACGGGAACGTTCTCTCGAACACCAGAGCCGTCGCACCAGGGTGCTTCCGAGAAAGCTGGGAAACGAGATGAAAGTCGTTCGGACTTTACCAGCCCGCTCTGCCCGAGGGTAATAAATGGCGTCACGCCGTTGAGTGGATGTGTGTTTATTCTCCACGGCCTTTCGCGATATTTATGGAAACCTCGTAAAGCGACAATTTCTCGTCGAGTACGGGGGCGCTGTGCCCTTTCGGCCACCCTTATTTTCCGGTATGCTACTTTCCTTCTTGCTGGTGTCCCCTTTCTTCCAAAAAAAAAAAAAAAAAAAAAAAAAAAAAAAACNTCCATGCTGGACTTTAAAGCAATTTATTCTTTAATGGGACGAAGGTCAGCTCGGAGGAACAAAGTGGTACCATCCCGTTTCCCAAGTGTACGTATGCAAGATGTTGCGTGAGTGTTGGTGTGTATTCTGTAATAAAATAAGTGGTTCCCGGAGACCTTTATTAGTGGCGAGGGTGGAGAAGGAAGAGAAAGAGAGGGAAATAAAATGGAGATGATCATAATCGATATCACAAGTGCAGCGGAAGGAACGAGATACTCCTTTGATCTGATTCCGCGTGAATGGTGCTCTATTAGTGTCGGTTATTACCGGACCAATTGGCCGTTGCTTTCTTATAGCGTGGGGTGTTTTATTTCAACAGTGCTGTACGAGATATATCTCTTGTAGTAGAGTTGATACTTCAGAAATATCTTAGTTTTAATTTGTTGTTGTTAAATCTCTTATCGCGAAATTTTTTATGGACAATTGCATGTAATGCGCATTTGAAATAATTTATTTTCGAATGAAATAAGAAATAAGAAAGATTTCCATTGTGCAACGAACTGGCATGAGAAAGAAGAAACTCATCGTATGTATTCACAACGATAAGAAAATTGAAGGAACACTTCTAAAGACTATCTTGTTAATGAATTTCAGTTGAAATTATTGCACAAGCAATTGATACTAAAAGCTCGCAGATCAATGTCTAATTTAATGAAATGGATTTTCGAAATTGATGAAATTATTTATAGTAGTATCTCTCAAAGCAAATATTTAATATTGTTGACTATGCATAAAGTATTTTGTGTCAATCGAGTATTTGATGTCAACTTGTACAGCTTGATTCATAATTATTTAAATATTATTCTCTTGCTTATACATTCGAATTTATTCGATCATTTGTTATTTCGGAGCAGTTTATTATTACGGATAGTTAAATAAAAATATATGTGTAATTTTTATGCATTCGCAGGAAATCTTAAAATGCAAAATATGAAAATATAAATAATCGTTTTTTTAATTATAATCCCATAAACACGAATTTATAACGATTTCTTTTAACGCACGAAAAAAAAAAAAAAATAGCGACAAAAATTAGGAAGGTATCAAAAACGAACAAATCGATGGAGTTATTGTTCTTTATCTAACACGTTATCAATTACTCGCAAACTTTGTGGAGTTTCTCAAGCGTGGACGAATCTCGAGTAATCTATATCACGATGTTGCCGTAGGATCTCGAATCAGTATATATCAAGCATCCATGAAAATTCCTACGGAATGTTTAATTACCTTATCGTCGACTACCTAGCCTACCGCGTATCGCGTATTACCTGGCTACGTCCACCACTACAAAGTGATGAAGGTAAATACCTGAGGAAAACGAAAAAAAAAAAAGAGAAAAAAAAGAAAAATGAAAGATATTTCTGGGAAGGCGGCTACAAGATCCTTTAGCCCTGGAATTTGGCAACCTTTCTTCTTGGAACGCGTCGTCCAATAGATGAAACGTAATTCCAAGCGAAGTTATCTCAAGCCGACAAAAGAATGGTAATTCTAATCATTTCATTGCCGTTTGTCTTATTACATAGTTTGTACTCTTGGTTATCAATTAAATAATTGGCTAACATTCGATTGTTGTAGATTGTACGATATAAATCAGTTGTCAGTGATAAACAAACGATTTTTTGAAGAAATAAGAAATACAAGATAAATGTTTAGCAACCTCAGAAAGTAGGATCTAAGTTTCTTCAAGATAAATTCTTTTCAACATACAGCTAGAATTTCAGTAACAATAATAGCTATTCCGAAGTTACCTGTGCCGTGTATCTACATCGAATCGATATACTATGTGTCAATAGATAATTTAATCAGAATTAAGTAACAGAGATACGAATGAAAATAACAACTTCGTTCTTTACATTTGGAAGAAGAGAGAAAGAGAGAAAGTAAAAATTATCTCTCACCTTCCGATTTAACACTGTCTAATTCCACATTTCGAAATTTCGAAATTTCATTGCGTACGTCGCAAGGCTTACGACATCCCAAAATTCTATCTCAAGTTCATCGCATAACAGCCAGCACGATAAATCAATTGATTCCACGAGAAGGGAATCAATTATCGATTATCGTAGCGAAAAACGAAGACGAACCGCGGATGCCCGGTTTCGAGACTTTCACACACTGTCCTGTTGCCGATCGGTTTCGATCCGAAAGCGGCGCTTATTCACCATAAAGAAGGACCATTACTCTTCCCGTTCGATCCCTCCTGGTGAATTTGGTTCCCGATGTCGAAGGTGCTGCGAAATTCGGCAACCCTTTTTCTCGGTATTGCCTCGGAGATGCCGAGGACGGTAGCCTTGCGATCGAGAACGCGTCTACCTGATCCTCGGATGCTCTAGAAACGAGGAGGCAGAGGAGCGTTATCGATTCTCAATGGACCGACGATCATTCCGAGATTTACGACTCGACGTATGACCGCAAGTTTAAAAAAAAAAGAAGCAGAAAAAAAAATAAAAAAAAAAAAGAAGGAAAAAGGTAAAAAGGAAACAGTTCTACGCTTTCTATTTCAATGTATGTACTTTTTCCTCGGTCGACCGTGTCCATTTCGACCCTCTTGTCAAGCTCAAGTGGCTGGCGTGTTCTAAAGTGACACCTCGGGGCGTACCTCGACATTTTTATGGTGGTCCCATGCCGGCGTGCTTGTCTTCCCTTCTCGTTTCTTCTCCTCGTTTTTCTTTTCGGAACGGAGCTCGTAAGTGAGAACACTTGTCGTATCTCTGCGGCGGCGTCAATGATAAAGTTCCCGCTCGCGATGGGACGCCGCCATTTTATTTCGCTCAGATCGTCAGAGTTTGGTGCTTCCGAGCGCGCGAAAGGCAGCCTCCTTTGCAGAGTTCAGAGGTGAGAGTTCCGGAAAGAACTTTTCCCGCGTCTTTGCTTGGCTTCGATTACGTTCCCTTCGACTATCGCCGAGTAAATATCTGCCGAAGCAAAGTATTCGGCTTGGGAAAACTGTTCCTCGTTTGGCTACGCCCCTTGGCTTCTTCAGGCTGGTTGTTAGCCGTAGCTTATCTCGTGAAATTATACGAGGTTATGTGGTTTCGTCTGTATACTGACAGTGGGTTTTTTCAGGGGGAAGAAGATGCGACATCTGGGATCTTTTTTTTTTATCATTTTTAGAAGTAATTGTGTTTCATGTGAATATTACACATTTTATGTGGTTATCAATTTAGAATAGGTAAATTTTAGCTATTTTTGTGCAATTCAATGTTTGAAGTAAATGTATCACCTACACTTTGGTTATTTTTACTTGCACAGTTCTCAGTTTCAATCGCGTACTTTCTCTGATGAATCCTGTGGTAAATCGCACACGATTCCATCTCGATAAATCAATTCTGTAGGTGTTAGATAATTCGTTCGATTCGCAACATGACAAAAAAACAAAATTTCAATTCTCGCCGAGAGATAGAGCTTGAGTGAATCATTGTAAATTCGCTTCTGATTCGATTAGATTCGAAATGAAAATATATAAACCTATCAATGGCGCCAAAGACGAGACGAGTTTTCGTCTGGAGACGATCTAGATCAAACATTATAAACTCTTGTACGACTTATTAAATAAATCGATGCTCGTCAATAGATATACGAGCGTTAGATTCCCAGGAAAGATATAAATCGGGTAGTCCCACTTGGTTTTAAAGTTTAAATAGAAGCCGTTATCATGATAACCTTCTAAGTTTGTTGGTTTCTATTGAGATTATCGCTTGATCGTCACTTATCACTCCAGTTTCTTTTTAAATACGGATTCGCGCGAAAAATTTCCACAAACGTTGTCCGATATCCGGATAAATGTTTTTATCCTTTTTATTTATTACCCTTTAGAAAATTGAAGCATGCAAGGCAAGCATGCTTTCAAATTCAATTTAATGCAAATTCAACATCATATTTCATATTTGTTTCCCCACAAAGATTAATGTTTTGTAACATTTATAGAAGTCAAAATGGACGTTGAATAATTGAATGGATGTTAATGGAATGGATAGAAAATTCGGTTAATCAAAATTGAATCAAAAGTTGCTTGGAATTTCGTTTCTGGATAAGGAGTTCTTGTATCGCGGAGATAAACACCACGATCAAGAACGATCCTATCTTTCGCGGAATTTCGCGCATATTTTTTAAACTGCTCGGGGTGTGTCCACGAGATCAAACAAATAACGTACGAAAAGTTTGTTTAAATTCATACACCCTGGAGCATATTTTCTGCAAATATTTTGGCACACGGTGTGCTTCCCTGAAAGTAAATGAAAGATACGAAATTACACGTTTGCTCAAGAAACGTGTTTTCTTTTTTTTTCTTCTTCTTCTTCTTTTAACGAGCAACTGAAATTGAAAGAAAACTAAACAAATAAAGTAGCATCGTCGTCAAGAAGCATGATGGATTTAAAAATAGAAATTTTTATAGATATGATATCCTAGAATTTAAAAGTGACCTTCCTCAATATTTTATTCGTGACGAATTAATAATTTTAAGGCATTAGAACTGTAATCTGTTGTATTTAAAAACGAAACTCATTGTCGCAATGTTCGTGTATCTCAGAGAAAGACTTATTCCATTCGAAAAGAAAAGAGTGCTCCAAATTTATATAATACACACACTGCGCACCAATGTGTATGTTCAGATGTACACACGTTTTATATTCTTCTACGGTGCAGCCGGAACGCAGCACCGGATACGAAATATTTGACAAATAAAAAGAAGTGAAAGTGTGAGACCTCCAGGACTCGCGAGGACACAATGAAGAAGAATATGGAACAATCACCATGTATGAAAGAAGTGGTTAAACATTGAAACCATATATAGTTTCGTGTTAATACGTGGCTCGAAAATCAGGTTATTGTAACATCAATCATCTGTTGAGGAAAAAAATTATTCCCCATGACACGGCTTTATTCTTTTCATAAAGGATTCCGTACTGTACGTGTCGATCCTTTTCCTTCGTTACGCTCCACCTTCGACTGTTTTTCTTCTGACGCTCTTAATGGCAAAATACTTTGTTGCTAATATACCTCTCGATCCCTCACAATACTGCAAATCATCAAGATCGATCATCCGTATTATATTCGACGTCTGTGAGCGGACAAAAAAGAATTTGATTTCGTAAAAAAGGTAGGTTTTAATGTTTCATTGCCCGCCTTGATCACGTATTTACCGTTTTTATCCACCCAAGAAGGTTAGTCTTTTGTTGCTCAATTACGCGAGAAATGTCTTAAGTTACTTTGATCTTATTAATCTTTGCTTAATAGAATGATAATCTTGTTAATTGATAACCTTCGAATTGGCTGTATCAGTATGGGCATCGACGCCTCTCTGTGCTTTAAAAGCTATTAATTCTGAATTCATGTTAAATGTTATAAATTAGACTTAATGTATTAAATAATCTTAAAAGCAAAGTTAAATATTTTAAATTAATATTTTCCCCCAGAGACCCCATATATTTATGATTTTTCAAAAATGTTTATTACCTAAATGAATTCTACGAAAACAAGAATGCTTTGGAAATTTTCCAACCACAAATGTCCTATCCCTCGTTTTCAATTGTTCGTTTCCATGAACAAGAGAGATATTTACCTCTCAGTCGTTTAAACGAAAATTGCACATCGGGGATTGTCTTGGGTACCTACTAATAGGTAAAACGGACAAACCTTGACCGGCGCAGCTGCTTCTTTGCTGACAATACCAATGCTACTACCTAATCTCAGGATAGTAAAAGGATTTATTGCGGGTGCTTTGTAGTACCTAGTACCGTTATTTTTTGAAGAAAGGGACTAGCCCCATGACTGCTAGAAACTGACCGGAAAAAATTTATGACACCTCAGGTATAGTTTTCATACTTTGTCCAGACGATTTTGAAATCATAGTAAGATTATTTATCACAAAATGAAAATTCATATATGTAATATCTATATATGTGATTTTATAAAGATACCTATAGTAAAATTTATGATCACCATCAATTGAGGATGCCATTGAACTTGTTGTTTTACGATATAATTGCTTGCTTAATTAGTTTCCGAAAGTAGGAACAAACAAGAGGTCATATAAAGGAATCTTGCATTAAAGATATGCATGTATTGATTCTAACTAAACAAAGATAATCCTTTGTAGCTCATAAAGATAATCCTTTGTAGCTTAATAAGAATAATTAACAAGAATTTTGAAGAATGTCGGCACAGGCATACATCTTTTTAAATTTAATGTCAGATATTGATTAAAATTTCGTAATTTATTACTCCTGGATACTTCATCAAGTACGTGAAGTTTTATAATATTATTAATTCGCGTATGTAATTTAATACATTGTGAATAGAAAAGCATTTCTGTTGATTGAAGAGATCAGTTGGAAGTTGCTCGAGATGTCTAACTCGTTTCTCTCAGGCAAGGCATTTACACTAGTTGAGGCTGTATTTTGGCTGCTCGTTAGCGGAGCAATTAAAAAGCCACTTGGACAGGAAGGAAACGTATTCCTTCTCTTACTTGGACGCTGACAATTAACATACGATTCAACGAAAATACATATATATATATATACTATGTACCGACGAAATACAAACTTTCGTAATTTTCTCGTAAAGCCTACCTAGAAATTTCAATGGCCTCTTGAAGTAAAACTTTCTTCCACTTAATATTTTAATAGATAATAGATTTGTAATTTCTGTACATGTATATGTGTAATTTCAGACTGATTTCCAATTTTACAAATGTACTTACGTACTTCACTCAACAGCAACGCCAACAATGTATGAACAGTTAACACAAATGTCAAACGAAGGATAGCAGATTTTCATGCATGTGATGCATGGAACATAGTATAAAAGATATGTAAACTATGAAATAAAAAGTAGAACATACATACAGGTATCGCAGCAAGTCAATAGCTCAGCTAATAATGGACAATGATATAAAATCGCGCGCTGAGCTTCCGTTAACCATCNCAATGGCCTCTTGAAGTAAAACTTTCTTCCACTTACTATTTTAATAGATAATAGATTTGTAATTTCTGTACATGTATATGTACAGAATATACTGTCACACATGTATAATTTCAGACTGATTTCCAATTTTACAAATGTACTTACGTACTTCGCTCAACAGCAACGCCAACAATGTATGAACAGTTAACACAAATGTCAAACGAAGGATAGCAGATTTTCATGCATGTGATGCATGAAGCATAGTATAAAAGATATGTAAACTATGAAATAAAAAGTAGAACATACATACAGGTATCGCAGCAAGTCAATAGCTCAGCTAATAATGGACAATGATATAAAATCGCGCGCTGAGCTTCCGTTAACCATCGATCAGAGAAATTCGAAAGTACGAATGTCACCGCACGATCAAACGAAACTAAAAATAGAATGGATGCGAAGACGACAGTGCACGCAGGTTGGAAAGCCAGCCGGAACAGAAGGTGAGCGTTAGTTCGCATGCATTCCGCGGCCGCGGCGGCTTCCGGCGAGGTTTTGGCGGGGCCAGACGGTGAATCAAAGGTTACGTGATTGCACAAAATTCGCGTAAGATCCATGCTCGAAGGATCGACGTGGCCAGTGACGTCACCGCTGGCGAATCTCTCCTGTTGAGTGGCGGCAGACGCCGGTTGACCTTGCTTGCGCGCGGTCATCTGCCAGTCGGTTATTCACACGAGATGGCGGAAAGAAGAGGTGCGAAGGAACGGGAGGAGAAAGAGGCCGCCCGCCAGTCAGTGGGAAAAGCGCGGGGTGAAGGTGGCATCGTCAGAAGGAACAGCAAGATACAATGAAAAACAGAGAGAGAGAGAGAGAGAGAGAGATGAGAGTGTGGAGGCGCGCATGCGGCCGTGGCAGCCCAGACTCCCACTTCTCTCTGCCGCCTCCACCTTTCACTATCTTCTGTCTGCCGTGGCCGAGGATACACTACTACTTATTGCTGTCAGTCAGTGCACTCGCTGCGAACGCGGTTTAATGAATGAAGGGAATCGGAATCGTTTCGTGCCACGATTTCGACATGCCTTGCGTAATTGGCACGGTTGATTAATAAACAGACGAGATAGGAATGGCGGCGATCGATTGAAAAAGGATAGAAATGTCGATAGAACTGGCTGAGTTTTGGTATTGGGATTTGATTTTGGATTCCACGACTTTTCTGGTTCTGTATTAGATCCTGTACAACATTCCTTAGGAAGATTGAATTAAAAGGCTACTGTCGAGATGCAAGGAATAGTTTTAGCTACTGCGACATGACTAGATTATTCGTACGCAGTATATGCAAATAGTTTCTTACAAAATTCTTGGAAGAATAAATATACGAATAATATGAATAATTCACAATGAAAGATGAAAATTAGACGTTAAGAGAAAAGTATTGAAATTTTTGTTTTAAACAGAGCTCTTCGTACGATGAGGCAATTAACATAGGAAGATAGACTATGAATCAACGTTTCGTAATTGATAGATCATCAAATCAACGAAGTTAATTGAGTATAGAATCATTTAAATTGTGTAGAAAGTCAAACAAGCCATATAGCGATTGTATGAGATTTCTTTTATTGTCACGTTTAAATACTTTTCAAGTAAGGAAATTTTCCCTCCAGAAGAATTATACTCCCACTTATTAATTAATAAACTCTCTTTGACCTCATGTTATCTAAGAATTCATCCCATTATCATACTTTCCAAGTCAACTACTGTACGACGCACTTATATACATTTTCACATAAAGTGCATCGAATTTGGCTCCAACCCACGTCTTTCTCAATGTCGAAAATAAAGGGAAATGAGATTGCAGCGAAGTTGCGCAAGTTTATGCATTACAATCAAACATGTAAAAGGAAATAAATATGACATTCCCACAAGTTGAACGTATATACACCTTCATAGTGTATAACCACTAGAGAAAGTGGAGATTGATCAACACAATAATCCGTGAAATATCACCTAGCGCAAGAGATCTATCTGTCAATTAACCCAGTTAAAACGATTCAACCGACAAATTGAGCTCATCGGAGAACATCGGACTGTCTTCTTGATGTATAGTCGACGTAGAGTATAGAGAGAAGGAAAAACTTGTGGAATGTCGTTACGGTACTGTCAAACACGTGTCCCGAATAATCCATGAGTTTACCTGCTCAAAGCCTCGCTCTTTGCCTGCGCCACTGCACCCTGGAAATCTATGGACAGATATTTATCTGGCAAAAGGGACCATCCCTTTGGGATTTGTCGGCACGGCAGGCTCTACCAATATTCTTTCGACCGGTCGAAAGATCGATCCTCCATTTGACCGTTCATGGTTATCAGTTGAGTGGCAGGATCACTGATCGATCAGCGACACCGTCACACTGGAGCCTCGAACAGAGATCTTCGATTGTGTTTTCGCTTTTCGGCGCGAAA
This sequence comes from Lepidotrigona ventralis hoosana, assembly GCA_002806875.1. Classification (NCBI taxonomy): domain Eukaryota; kingdom Metazoa; phylum Arthropoda; class Insecta; order Hymenoptera; family Apidae; genus Lepidotrigona; species Lepidotrigona ventralis. The sequence continues at coordinate 11,851 of NIPQ01092852.1, forward strand.
TCGTCTCGATGGAACGGCCGACGCGATAGGGCGCATTTGTTTTTTTCGAGAGAGAGTAATGGAAAAGTTGAAAGGTTGCCAGATAAAAAAGAGAATCTTCCCCCATTTTCCGTTTTTGTTTCCGTAGGTTAAACGAGAATACTGTTTGCACGAATTTTTGTTACCTTTCCCCCCCCCTTTGTTCCTTCAGTTATTATATTCGCTGCGATACCTTTATAGCAGCGAAAAAAGAGTTTCAACACACACTATTGACGAGTGTTGACCAGTTTCCTGGAACTGTTGTTATTAAACTGCTATTAGGAAACGAGGATTTACGAAGATGAAGAAAGTAAGCATTATGTATAAATACTTCTCGGTGACAAATGCAAAAAGCGTTTGCGGCTGTTTACACCGGGGATGAATGAAAAACATAGTCGAATGGCAAATGTTGTCATGGCAACAATTCCTGATTGTTCACAGTTTCCCTTAAAATATTTGAGGGACAATAGGCAATAAACGTATACGCCAGGTAATAAACCGTCCGTGGAAAAATTTTTTATCGTCATATCGATGATTCCGAAAATACAAAGAACGTTTAGGCAGCAATTTAACAATTTATTGTATTTGTTAGCATAAAGCGTTAAAGCGTACATGATTTTTCTGGTTTAATCAACTCTTCATTGTAATACCAAATATTTAAAGACGATATTTTAGCTAATTATTTAACTTATTAAAATGCTGCAAGGGAATTCTTACGAAAGCAACGAACAACCAAACAAAAGGAAATAAATAAATAAGAACAAATTCCTAATAATCATGTTCACATAATTCTATCGGGTGAAGCAATATAGAGGGAGCAAGCGTTCTGAACACGGCGAATTTGTAAGCCGAATTGACGCAAAAGTCAGATTTCTGCGAGACTAGCTGTTGAGAAGGACGGATGATTTTGCAACCTCTGAAACTGGATAAATGTTCAAAGTTATCGAGTTTCAGAGCGACTTTAGAGACCGAAATGCCGCGCTGCTTCCGTACGAAACCAGTCGACTGTGAACTGTCAAGGATGATCTGCCCTCTTTGCCGCGTCCTTATTGACGGCTCCAGTCTAAACAAAAGTAGCTGCCTGAAGAAGTCCGCCATGACCACGAATCCCGGATACGTACCAACCAAACGTTTGACCACTTCGGCTACGTGTCAATATTTACAAATTTTCATCGCCGCTATCACGAAGCGTCCCTCCTGACAGTTTCGCCTCGATAACAGTTTTTTAAAATGTTCACGGATACCAGGCGAACAAGGTTTTTACAATTGTCACGCGGCGATGAGGAGAAGACTCGGGAGAGTGAATCGAGATAGAAAAATCTTTAAATTTCTGTTATCTAACCTCCAAGTGCTTATCGGTCTTTGCTTTGGTCCCCTTTTTTTTTTCTTGCCTAAGATCTCGTAACCGCAGATAGCATGACTCTTTTTGCCCCGATAATATCTATATGCATAAATAACTTCGTGTGAAATACGAACGGCGTTCTGCTTAGAGTCGCTGAGTGCAAAGAGTGTCTCGAGTTCGATGCTCGTAAAATTGAACAGATACGAAGTAGCTTTTCCTTTCCTGTTATTTTCGGTTTTTTAGACATTGCGTGTGCGTAAATGTAATAATACGAAAACAATGAAAGAAATTCATTGAATTTTACGAAAGAAATCGCGCGTAATTAAAATGACAAATGAGGGAATTCTGAACAAATTCGCGAGAGTTTCATGCAGGGTAGAATGGAGTCAGGATGAAGTAATCGTTAAAGTAGATAAAACAAATCTAACCTAGTGGAAGTGAGATGAGTTATTCAATGACGCACGCGAGCTGTTCGGTTCTGTTACTAAGGCGTCTGTGTCGCAGCGCTCAATATTACGCGACGAGAAGTAGTCCGCAAAGCCGCTGTTCCACGCCGAAAATCTCTCGAAGTACGCCACGACAGATACTCAAACTTGTCAAGTAGTTCCAATTAACGTCGTGGACAACTATCGTCGAGCTTTTTGTAAACAAAACGACGTAATTTCTGCAATATATGGAACATTACAGCAACGAGAATCGGGCGGGCACAACCCCCCACTCGGGCTCCTCAGTAGCGTCTCACGCCATTTGAACGCCCCGTCGGTGGATTTCAATCGAATTAGAATTTAGAAAAAAATATCGATGACAATCTTTCTTCATACTGTATCCAAACGAATATCGTACTCGACGCGATAACATGAACAGCAATACGTATATCGATATATAATGTTTTTGAACATTTTCGTAATAATTGTAATTATGTTTAAGATGTCACTACGTGCAAGTAGCGAGCTATATTCGATCGTTTCTTTAAGTGAATTTTGCAGTTATTAGGACTTAGAATTTTATCAAGCTCGCATGACGTATGTAGATACTTAGTTATATTTCGTATCCAATTATCAAGAGATTAGATAGAACTAAGGTGAGAAAAATGTTTATCGTAGATTCGTTCCTTCGATTTCTTGGTAAATCGTTTTCAGAGAATGCGCCAGAGTTTGCTTCGACTATCAGCTAGTTCAGAATTAAACGCCGTTCAACAAGTTGTTTTCATCAACTTGATGAATAATTACGATAAGGTATGCGTGAGAGCGATCGAGTTAAAGTTTTAACACGTTTGCCCTAACGAAGTTTGTTATCCTTTTGTTAGCCCTTCCTCAAGTCTGATAATGATAACTCCAATGGTGAGGGAGATTCATAATCTCGGTTCATCGAAGCCCGTCGTAAATCTAACCCTTTGCTGCTGGAAGTGACGTAACGACGAGACACTATCGGCCGCCAGTTTCCGTGCTTCGAATTGCACAACATTGTGTGTCAAGGGCTACGAACAGTTGCGAGCAGCCTTCTCAGCCGACGCGAAACTTCAGTTAATAAGTATCTCGAGTAGAAGACACGTGCCAGCTAATGACAATGTTTCTTAAGGCAAAATTGAAAGAGAAAAACCAGTTCTGAAATCAATCAAGCACAGTCGGATTCATTTCTTGAGTTTAGATTCTTAAATTCAGTCTTTCAAGTTTCAAGTAAGGTTGAGATTCTTCCAAGGAACATCAGTTGCTCTCGAACAATTAATATGACTAACACGAACGCGGAACTTTAAGCGACTAGTATTGACTTGGAACATCATCAAATCGGTGTTTCCCCGTTGTTTCAGTAAACTCCACTGCCATTATGTAACTTTGATTTAAAAAAAAAAACGCGGCAATCGCCTCGTAACGCGAAATAACAGGAATATGATTGCCTCGGTTGCCTTGGGATCGAACGTGCCGAGAGGAAGTTGTTACAGGATTACGTATAAAGACCCAGAATCGCGGATCTGTCAGATTTACTCGCGGATTTGCCGGTTGACCCTTTCGCGATAAGGAAGAGCCGATTAACCCTTTCGCTACGGGCCGATTTTTCGAAGATCGGCAATATCGCCCGTAGAAAGGAAAGATTAGAAAATATAATTTAATAATGTAATTTCGTATGGAAAGTTTCAAAACACGGGTATATGCTATAGTAACCGATCGTACATAACGAGCATCAATACTATAGTCACCGCTCGTAGCGAAAGGGTTAAATTTCAGAAAATGATTCAGGCAAGAAGAGAGAGAGAGAGAGAGATGGTTTCGCGAACGAAAGGAACGTTCGACGTCAGATTTGTATTTCTAGAGTACAGCGGTTGTTACGAAGAATAATAACTGTGGGAGCGTCGCCAGTGTAGTATCTTTTATATTACGTGACTGGTTGTAGTATTAAATCCGTACAGGTTCCGACAGGTTGCCAACCACAAGTTTACTCCACATGTGGCCTCCACATTTCTCCCATGACAAACTTATGCGAAACAGCGTACATCAGACCATAACATATTCTCTCAACTACATGGGTTGAGCAGCTGCGACGCGATACAAAAGAACACTACCTGTCTAACGTGAGTGTGGGGCAAACGGTGATCGGTATTCGACTCGTCAGAAACAATGATCGCTCTGTGCTGGAATTGATTGCAGATGGTTGCGTTTGCACAGTATGTCATTGACATTGCGTGCAGACAAGCCATAAATTTTCGAACATATCGAGTTGATTTTGCATATGTAAGTTAATTACGTCTGGAAGAATTGGAGATCGTCTTGCATTCAACAGGTGAAAAGTATACGATGCTAATTGAGAAATCGTACATTTCCGTAGGACGAAAATAAAATCGCATCGTGTGCAATACATTTTACTCGTAATTTTTTATACTTCTTATGCTTCTGATTTGAAACTAAGTTTCAATCGTTTATTACTTAACAAAACAAACGGAGGAATTTACTAGGAAGCCAAGTAAATACACGAACTATTTATCGTTAATTGCTTGTTCAATATTAAATAGTTGGTAAAAAAGCGGAACTTTTTTTTTTTTTCTTCTCTTTGTTTAACTTGACCGGCTTTTATCGCGTCACGAGACATTCATCAATCATAACTGTACATACACGATGATAAGGTAATTGCATATTCACGATTTGCATTAGTTAATAATACGCGCGTTTGTGTACGATCGACGGTGGTAGAAATGGTGGTAGCAGTTGGACGACTATGCCTTTAAGTAGCGATGCGATTATCGAGCGATACGACGCTAGGTGGCTAAATATTCGAGTGCTAGGAGTAGCGCGCGCATGGGGTCAAGGGAGTGGGGCGCGGCAATCGGTAGGCACGGCCCTGGTGCCGGGTCCCGTAGCGGTGGGCATGCCTGCGGAAGATGGAAGGCGCACGAGCCGAATAATTTAGTTGCTTTCAATCGGCCTTAAAGCGAAGATCGGCTCGTCGCCGATCACCGTGCGCGTCACACAAGACAGAGTTAGAGCCACCGGCTTGTCGTACGGATCGCGCCGAGAATGAAATTCTTTCCTTGCCTGGTCGAATACAGCAGTAGCAGAAGTAGTGACTGTATCTCGTCGTGTGGTAGTCTCGACAGCAGAAGAAAACGGCTGGAACATTTATGGCCGAACAACAACGGAAGTAGTACCGGCGGCTGTATCGCTTGAACGGATTTCTTTCCTCCTTACGATACAATTTCCACGCGTTTTCCTCGGCACAGGCGTGACGAAGGAAATCGACGCCGTTTTTTTCTTTCGGTTTTTTTTCCCCCTCCCCCACCCCTTCTCCTCGTTTTTGCTCAGTGTGTTCGCTTGATAATTTGGCTCTCGCTCTCGCGTGGCTCGTCCGTCATTTGAGACGAGGCCAAACGAAAATCTACTGTAGACAACGCCATACAGAAGATAAAACAGGCGGGACGCGTCTTAGTTTATATTGGTTTAGTTTTTAGCGCGAGATTTAAACTCGCGCCAAAGTGTGTTCCACAGTGGATACTATCTACCGTTTGAGTTACAACTCTAAGTGGCCAACAGGTTAGTACAGTGCAAGTTACTTTCTTTTTACCTTTTTTTCGTTCCCGTTTGTCGAATTTCCGAGTGACGTGTTCGAAGTGTTAATAGTAATAAGCGGTGAACGCTCGCATTGGAAATAAATCGCTCGCGGTTGTGTGAAATTTCTTGTTCGATTTTGACAGTTCTACGCGAACGCCGCCACTCGTGACCGGTTCGAGTCAGAATTTACTTGCTTCTTCCTCGTCGTTCGTAGGGCGGATAAAAATTCCAAATATGCAAATTTGTCTCGTCAAAGTGTTACATCGGAAATTCTGCCAAATCGTTCGATATGCCTTCGATAGATTTGTCTGGAGTACTTTGGAGACTTCGGGTCCACGGTTTCACGTATAAATATCGATGAGACAGTTGTTCCGCGAGAGATTGAAATTTCCCGAAAATTTTGTAGCAACTTAGAAAGAAGGTATTCTTTCTTTGGCAGTTGGCCGGTCTGTTCGAATATATATCCTGGCCTCTTATAAATAGAATTCGATATAACTTGATTCCCGTCGTGTCCTATCGCGTATGTATCCGCCTCTCGGTTATTAGTCGGTTTGGCGCCAAAATTTTTGCTGTTTGATTTTACACGCGCAATTCTCAATTACGGCAGTTTACGTTAAATAATTGAATAGACGCGAGGTGTTGGATCTGGAAATACGGGAATAATCGTCAAAATCGACATTTTTTACATTTCCATACTGATCTGTCAAAAACCGATGTACTTCAATATGCATTTATTCAAAGATAATTAACAAAATTTCTATTTTACGTTGGTCGGTAAAAAAAACTTTTCTCAAACTTTTTTTTTTTGCTATGTTTTCTTTAACCCTTGACCAACTTTTCGACATATCAAAAATTAATTTTCAAAATATATAACGGCATCTCTTTGAGCCTAATTTTTTTTTTTTTAGTAAAACTATAATATA
>NIPQ01092852.1:18264-35860 GCA_002806875.1 Lepidotrigona ventralis hoosana
TTTTTAAAAAAAAAAAAAAAAGAAGCGATAGAAAATTATCTAGGCACATGCTAAATACTCGCAGTACTTAAATGTCAAATGGAAAAAAATAATATTTTAGTATCTTAAAAATATGTAATACTATAGTTGCCTAATACCTAGTAATTTTTATTCTTCATTTCCTTTCTCTCGTCGAAATTTCATTTTTCGCGCGCCCCTCGCGAAATTGACAGTTCCCGCGACAATCGTCGTTTACGTATCGATTAATTGGCACGCGGAGGGTGGTCGACGCGGGAACGAAGAAGAAGAAGAAGATAACGGCCGACCGTTCGCGCACTTTCAGTTGTCATCGTCGAGGTGGGCCTAATCGAGCGGATGTAATGCTTGAGTTAGGTTGCCGACAATAAAACAAGAAAAAAAAAAAAGAAGAAACAACAGAGCTCTTCTCTGTCGGTGTTACAGATTCGTGAAACCGATATGTGTAGTTGGCGAATTTCGTTGGAACCGTTATGAGTCAGTCGTGCCGCCCATATCGCGTCGTTTGACATCTCGATGTGCATGTGTTTGAGCCTCCCTCTTTCTCGATCAACGTCTTCGCTCCAATCACTCGCGCGAAGATCGAATCGTATGGAAAACGATGTGCCACGTCGCGGGAATTAATTTTTTTCCCCTCATTACGAATTCGCGGTTGCTCGTTGTAACAACTGAATCGCGTCTTAGGACAGTTAATTCTTCAGGCTTCACGCGATATCTCAAGGGTGAAGATCTCGCGGTGCAACACACCTGGTGGTTGAAACGTACCTTGAACTGTCGGTTCGGCTGTATATAGTATAGAGAAAGATGCGCGTAACGGTTCCCTCGTGCCGAGAGGGAAAAAAAGTTGCGTCCTCTAGGGATGTTTCGTGAAGCGGGTTGTGATTTATTCGAAGGTTAACCACCTCGTCCGAGCGAATTTGACTCATACCGGTTTCTTTTTACTTTTTCGTTCCCACGTGCAGAAGCTTATCGATCGTCGTGAAATGTTTTGCATCTCGTGAACCAGAGTTCATACGTAGGTGTACAAAAACCATTAGACAGTTTCATTTGTTTATCACTGTAGGGCTTCATTTGAATAGTCTTTATTGTTACGGACACGTAAGCTATGAATTATGATTATAAAAGCAGTAATCTATGAGGATGAGTCAGGTAACGTGTTTTTCGGCTACCGAGATTATTTGAAAATGAAGCGATATTTTTGAGACAATCTACCGAGTCAGAGAATTCTTTTCCAGTTTTTTTTTTTTTTTTTTTTTTTTTTTTTAAATTGATTGTCATATTAATTTTTCTTGGATATTCTGGGTAGATAAAAAGTTTATAGATAGTTAAATTCAATTACGAATGAGAGGATCGACATCTTGTTTCAAATTTCATTTCCAATTGAAATTCATTCTGCGATAATTTCTTATTTCTCCTACAATTAGAGTTCAATGACGATTTTCTTTCATCGCGTAGTCACTTCGATCACACCTCGGCACAATTCGGCAGAATCTACTTCTACGTGCAATATTCACGAGAAATAAATGTAAGACAAATAGACTAAATCGTCAACGATTTATTCGTTTTCAGGCGAAATGCCGGTGCCAGTTTGGGGTTGTCCTGACCTGGGCCTGTTAGACGAGACCCCGGACAGCGCAACAGTGGTGTCCGACGACATATGGAAGAAATTCGACCTGGACTTCCTCCCGCTAGATCACCGGGGAATAGACTACTCCGAAATGTACTACGAGTACAGTTTCGACGACGGTGTATTGCCGGATGTGCAGGATGGTGGGATGACCTGCACGGAATCACGAGAGAAGATACGCCATCACGACTGCATGTGGGCAGGTTTGTGCATTAGCAAAGAGCACAACAGGACGTTGCCCGCTAAGAAGGACTCGCAAATACAGAAGAAAGTCCCGGCTGGTCGAAGTGTTTTGATATCACGGGCGAACACCGCCTATCTAGGAGCATCGTTGCCCATCAATCATCAACAGGCCCAACAATTCTGCCGCGCGAAATATCATCTGGACAGTGATGGCGACTCCACTAGACCGGACACACCGAGCTCCAGCTCCGACACAGAGACAGAGGACGAAGGTCCTTACTTTAGACACGATCAGATCAATATACACGAGAAACTGTCTGAATGCATGTCAGAGGAGGCTACGAAAGTCGCGCCAGTAAACGGGAACCAGCGAGTGACCGGTCGACGTGGCAGAAGAAAAGTGGAAAGTCAAACGCAGTGTCATGTGACGAATATTAGGAACACACTCAGTGATCATTGTTACCATTTGAACCAGCCGATCGTTCAGAACTTGGAACACCTTGGTGTACAGACTCCCTCCGATTCTGGCGAGTCACCTACTGATTCGGGTGAGTCATCCATTTCTTTTCAATTACACGTGCTCTTGTTCTGCGCATCTAGGATATAAAGACCGTGTACAGTTGATCAAATTGTCATTTCACTTTTTACACATTACATTGTAACGTTTATTTGTGTTTCTTCTGTCGATGTAGAAAATACGAGTTTTGTTTTTTTAACTTGTATTTTTATACACGGTGTATAGTCGAATGAAATTAACATTATTCATCATGTATTCTTATAAGGCAAACATTTTTATTTCATTTTTTTTTTTTTTTAATACAATGTTGCATACTTTATCGTTGATCTACAATTAACGTCCGTGATTCGCAATCAACTGTTATTTGCAATAGTCAAAGGGCAACGAACTGTTACGATCATTTCGTTTTTGGAACTAAGTAACATTTTATCTTACGCATCCGTCCAAGGATCAACGAGTTTATTCATCTGGTTCTTTTGTGCCCTGCTAAACGGAGGCAGAGCGCGCAAGGTCGGACTAAGGATCCTCTTAATCGAGTGCAATTGACGGCACGACTCTGCCGGGCGAGAGTGCAGTTCGCCGAATTCGGGTACCCGCATGAGTATGCTAATCATGCGCCTTGGTTGTTCGTCATTCGTCGTGGCAGCACACGGTAGCCGTGAATACGACACAATCGAGAAAAGAAACTCGTTCCTCGGGCGAGTTCGGAGGTCGTTACGCTAACGTCCTCGCCTCGACACCGGCGGTTCTTTCTTTCTTTCTTCGTTGTTCTATTCTTCGGTGGGGAACGGAAAAATATTTGAAAAAAAAAGGAAGACGGAGATAGAGGAAGAAAAAGAAACCCGTGAGAATTTCGAGTCTGACTAGCGCGCGCTTCGGCTCCTCTTTTGAAAACTTGAACTACTCGTGTGTACGGTTGTTTCGTGTTTGTGCAAACAATTTGATCGGCGTTCGTGTGCACGAATTGTTTCGCAGTTTCTCGTTTCACTTGGTTTGACCAAGTGTGCAGGTACCAGGGACAATGATGCGGTATCGCGCGCGTCTTTTGTCGTTACCGCGGCGCGAACAAATTTTCGCGTCGCGGACGCGAAGATAATCCTGACAGAACAGAGATGTTTTTGTTCTGTAAGAACGTGATTTTTCAGTCACGGACGCGTGTCGCCGTTTCTCGAGAATTTATAATGTATGAAGCGGGTCGAACAGTCGATAGAGAGAGAGAGAGAGATCATCCTTTCACGTGTGCATGATCTTGATTTCGCGTGTGGTCCTCGTGAATATTTTACGCAACGGTATTTCCTTAGATGCTATCGTCTCGCTACGAGACGAGATATTCCGTTCGTTTTAGTCTAATAGCGGCGAAGGTTACGGCGCCAGCGTACACAACTAGTCGCGGAATGTAAGTGTAATTTAATTGTCTGTATGCGCGACGTTTGTTCGCTTTCAGTGACGAGAATGATTGTTATCGGTGAAAAAGGGACTCGATGGTTAATCTCGGACTCGTTGCAGCAGTACCATTGGAAAATCCATCACACGGAATATACGTGTTAAGGATGAATTCTTCTTTCTTGAGAAACAGACAGAGCGAGAGAAAGGCACATGGGCTTGGTATTTCACATATTGAAATGAGCTTCTTAAATTACATGAAGCTAATTAGAACAGCTGATGATAGTTCTCAACGTGTTTAATACTCTTAATAAGAAGAGCTTAACAGTTGGTCAAATATATTAAATACATATATACGCAGCTCGTTTTTGATTCTACAAAATCTCACACTATCTAGAAGTATAATGTTCTATGCTTTTTTAAACATCAGGTTCTCTTTGTCGGTTCAACCTGGACACGTTATGCCAATTTCACACGTGTAATGCTCACATCACGAATATTTAGCATTCGCGTTGGAATACACGTACACGTTTGCAATATTCGCATTAACGGGCATTTAGTATTCGTTCCTAAGAGCGAACATTATTCCTACCCGTGTTGGTAACTTCACGCATATCTAAGCGTGCAAACACTTGTTTGTCTCGTGCCACACAGAACGTAGGAAACGCGAATATCGAAGTGAAAAGAACATCGGGGGGGGGGGGGGGCANCGGCGAATCGTATAATTGAAGCTCCACGATATCGTATGTAAACGAAATTATGAAATCGTCCAATAATCAGAAAGCAGTGATGCCCTGTGGAAAAAATAATAATCGTATTATAATTTATTCGTCGGTTTATTTTACGACGTGTAGAAATCTCGTATATCTCGTAATACCATTACAAAAAGCACAAAGTTGCAATGGGTGATGAAACTTGATTTTATTTGCAAATGACCCATTAATTATTAATACAACTCAGTGTCCGTTATGGAACAATGTAAATAAGATTGCTGTTTACTTATAGAAGTTAGTTTGCCATCCACAAATACTATACACAAGTACGTAAGTCATTTGAGAAGTTCTAGGAACAGAATGCATAAATAGCATCATTTTTAGTTAATAAACATCGTCGTTTAGTTAATAAGAAACATTCATCAATAGTCCACTTTTAACTTTTTTTATCCAACGTGCGATTTGTAATCTGTTCGTTTTGTACACTGTAATGTGTACAAGTTTATACCTCACGATTTTAAACACATTCTCTAAGCAATGTAATTTCGTAAGTGGCGCTCGAAGGCGCCGCTGCGCAGAAGAGTTCGCGCAGCGGCGGCGGTAGCGGTGCGCGCGCAGAAAAATGTGCAGGCGCGTCGCGCGAATTCCTCGAGTGGTCATTTGGGTTGTCTGGTCGTCTTGGGTAGCTGGCGATTAGGTTTCCAGCGGTCGGTTTTCAGGGCTCGTCAGCTATAGCCGAATGAAGACGTCGTTCCATCACGTGCCATGGTTCGCCTGGTCTAACTATAGTGATTCCGGGAGAGAGTAAGAGAGAGATCTACGTACAGTTTGGCGCGACTCGCATAATTTAGACTCGAGCTATGCACGTTGTTGCCGTCTCGGCCAAGGAGGGGGAAAATTGTGTCGTTTGCCACCTGAAAATACGTTGCGCCACATGGCGACATCCTAACGTCGTTTTATAGATACCTAGAGCACACACGCACACAGAGATAGCCGGTTGTTGTTCGAACGCCGCAGTGGCGCGCGTGTACGTGGCTCGTATGATAGGAGAGCATGACGTGGAAAGAGTCGCGTAACGACCGCGCCGCTCTGTCCGCACACACGTGCACGCAAGTGCAGACGTCGTGCACGTGTGTAAGCGACGCTGAGCCAACCACCTTTTCGTTCGATTGCACGTCAATTCGAACCACCGATTCACCGTAGCCCAGTGTATTGTCGCACGTCGTCCTCTAATTTTTTCTACGTCATGCTTACGACGCGTTCGATGTGAAGTGACATTTCGAGCACACTCGCAAAGTTGTTTTAACCTTCGTGCTCGTGACAGCTTCTCGCGATCTTTATTTTAGCTTGATTACTGAATGTCGCCGGGACGCGTTAGTGCGAGCCTGTTTTCACACAAGGCTCTGTTTGCGCACGAGTCTTGTTTGTAGTCGGTGTGAAAAATTATTTCTGAAAGGAGAATTTATTTATGTTAAACTATGTCGAATNTGAAAATCGAAATTGGTGAAAACTTGACGACGAGAGAGAGAGAGAGAGAGAGAGAGAGAGAGACTGTCGGTGGTTCTCTTTCTGGTTCCTCCCGCACACTGTGAACCCACAGCGCGGCGCACTCCTTCCTCTTTGCTCGATCGGAGCGGCAGCTCTCGACGTTTTCTCTTCTTCTTATTGCATTTCTCGTTCTCCCAAGGCGGCATGCCAGACTCGCTGCAGCTCTCTCTCTCTCTCTCTCTTTCTCTTTTTCACCAGTTCGATCGAACGAGAGACAGAGAAGACCAACATCGAAAGACAGTGTGTTGAAAGGAGACAGATCGAACAGTAGAGAAACGGCGGGAAAAGAAAATGCAAGAGAAGAGAAAGGAAAAGGAACAAGGAGCAATTTTCCACGAGTCCCCTTCCGTGTACCATACGCACCGGATGAAAGAGTTCCACGACATCGATGACGATGCGTCGGTGGCACGGAAGTGGTCGTTCGTCTGGCGCGATACGTATGTGGCGGTTCGCATGAACGTCGATGACGTGATGTTGCATNTACGTATGTGGCGGTTCGCATGAACGTCGATGACGTGATGTTGCATCCCGTTTCGTGGGCGGATCTCGCGGTCTCGTGGGCAGGGCTTTAATGGTGTTTGGTCACCAGGTCGTTTCCTGGCTGCTATCCCGCAGATACGTCTGCCGTATTTCGCATCTCGTCGTTATCCAAGGTACAGCACAGTATCTCGCTTTCCAAACGAACACACGAGCGGCAGGGAGACTCCTCGTAATTGGACTGGCCGTCGGATAATAACGCGTTATGGTCTGTGATTTTTTTGAACGAGCCTCACACACCCCTTCTCTTCCTTTTCTGTTCCCAACAGAATGGAGAAGACTGGCTTTTTCGCTACGACGATGATCGTGCCTCGGCGCGAAATGCGCTATCGTCTAACACAGACGCGTTTATTCTCATCAAAGTTAAATATAAATGCAAAATCTTTTTAGATCGTAAGATCGTGGCTAGTTCCCACTGTGGATTCCCCGACAAGCGAGACAAGCCTGGAACTTTGAAAGTGGCGCACGTAGATTTAAATTTTTCTGATTTCGTTTAGATTGAAATCTGAAGATCGTATTTTCTTTGTGTCTTTTCACTCTCATTTGAACGGTTAAATCAAACTGATCGTTAAGTTGATACTTCAGAGTAGAGAGTTGCTCGCCAGGCAATTAGAAAATTCGTCGCGGCAGATATTCGGCTCGGTCGAATCGGATTATCCTCGACTTATCCTCGAGCACGTGAGGAGAAGAAAATCTGCGAATCGTTCGGCTTCTTGCACGCAACGTGCAGATCTCCGTGCCCCCCCCTCCCCCCCGCGAACCGTTTCTCGCGATGGAACGCGCGTGGTTCCGTGACTTTCGAGCGAGAAAGAAGGCATTCGCGCTCACTTTCGTAACTGGATTGGATGAGTCGGCTGGTAGTACGGCGAGGCATCAGCTGCGAGCGCGCCAGAGAGCCTCGGGCACGACGAGATTTATGGCTTCTTCTCATATACGGTTGTGAACATCGACTGACCAGGAAGAGAAACGTGCCGTCACGTTCGCGTATGTGGCCCCGCTTAAAGGGATTGTCATCTCGCGATAGGTTTTGAACCGTGGAACTCGTTTCTGTAGACGATTCCACGAACACGGTAATTTCGTGCAACGTGTCGTCTGTTAATATCGGTCGGAGACGGACGATTTACATTCAACGCGTTACGTATCGAACCGTTGTTGCCGTGAATTTAGGTATTTCGCGTATTTAAAAGTCGGCGCAACGTTCGAACGTTGTAATCTGTGTACGCTTCGAGCGGACTTCTTCGCCGCGTTATCTCAACTGTCGGCAACCTCTCCCGTTCGAGGACGTGCTGTTGCGTGATCTCGAAGAAGTTGATGATCCATGAATGACGAATTAACGCAGCACTCGTTCTTGGGAGAGTTCGCGCGGGTCACCGGCGATGCAGACCCGCGCGAGCAGATTTCCAGCCGAGTTTGCACAGATTTTTCGTCGTATCTGACAGTTATCAGCTGCGAGAATCGGACGGGTCATCGGACGTCGGGAGACCTTAACATGACGAATACGTGAAATTCGAACGTGTGTTGGATATTCCTAGCATTCTCCTCGATCTTCTCTCGTACGAGCTCGTACGCGTCAATGAGAGAGTCGGGAGTCGATATCTGGTCGCGGAATATTACACTCTCTCGTCATACGATAATACCGATGGTGCGCTATTTACGGACTCACTTTCTCCTTGGACTGTAGCGTCTAGTGGAATTTTCACGCCCTTTCGGTGCGCCTTTATCCACATGTAGTTCGAACGAGCGCACGCTCTCCTCCGCATTGTTACAATTGTTTTTTTTTTCCCCCCTTCCAATCCTAGCTCGTCTACGATCATGATCGTTGCCTCACTCGTAACGGGAACTACTCAATGCTGCGCGCCACGAAGCCTGGCTGAAATAATTTCGTAATTTATATACGGAGATCTGTCTCGCGAGGTCCCGTTTTCGAGCCTGCCGGACACTTGTCTTGTTTATCTCCGTACCGAGATCAAAGAAATTTATACAGTACGCAGAGCGAGTGTGCCGCGCGCGTGTTACACGCAGGAGGTTACCGTCGTTACGCGCATTGTGTTATTTCCTCCCGTCCTCTCGCCGCTGGAAATATTCGGCCATGCTAGGCGGCTGCCGCGCCCTGTCCGTGGCACACAAATCACAACGCGTAATCAGCCAAAAGGCATTTGTCCGGGGAAAAATGGCGGGACTTTCATCCGGTTATCCGACCTTCGAGGGGAAGGTGTGGAGCAAACAGAAAGAAAGAGAGGGAGAAAGAGAGAGGGGCAGTTTACACAGAGGACGGTCTGAAGGAGAGAAAGAAGAGAAAGGAAATTCATCCCTTCTCCCTGGTTTTTCGAAGCATGGTCCGCGCTCAAGCAGAGCTCGAGAGGCGACCGTTCGATATCACGAAAACCTATCTTCCCCTTCCCCGTGTCTGTCTCGACTCGCGGTCGCCTATCCCAATGAGAGAGCCGATCGATTCGCGTCGACGTACTACTATGGCCTGCTTACACGGAGAGCACTGACCCCCAAGGTCGCTCTTACGCGGTTGCACGTGCTGCCACGAATTGACGTAGCCAGCCACCCTGTTCCTCTCCTCTTTGCCATCGATCTCTCTCTCTCTCTCTCTCTCTCTTTCCCCTCCTCATCTTCTGGCGAACATCGCGGTCGACTCGCAGTTCGCGCCTCGTCGCCACTGCTCTCTTCTCTTTTTCGTAAAGCGCGCGACCACTTTGAAATTTCCTCTAGTTGCTCTCTCTCTCTCTCTCTCTCTCTCTCTCTGTGTCTCTGTGGGCCGCCGACCTCTTCCGCAGCCTCCTCTCGCATGCACGCTCTCCCTTTCCCGGAGACGAGAACACGCGCGTTTCCTCGCCACGCGTTCCTCTGCTTCTTCCATTCTCGGCCTCGTCTCTTTCGCGCTCGATTCACGCCGCTTCCTGATTCGGTTTCTGCTAATTTTGGACGAGTTTCTCGCGCTCGTCGAGTGAGGTAGGTTGCGAGAAGATGTGACGCTCTCTTTCACTCGTTCGTAGCTGTACGCCCGTGACGATGCTCGGTAAGTGGTTTTGCAGAATTGTGCGTATCGATCTTCCTTTAGACAGTTTACGAGGTTTGTTAACAACACGTTGCATTTCATGAATCGAAAATTTTCATAAACCATCGCCAATACTTAATATTCAAACATGTTAAGCAGTCGATACTCGGTAATGCATCACTCACATTTAATGCTAATCTAGTGCGTCATATATCATGCATAATTGACACGTTCTGCGCCTTACACTCTCAGTTTTCTTTCTTACTAGATCAAAGTTGCAACTTTGTTATAAATATTCACACGTTCGTTTCATAATTCTAGACATCTATCTTCATGCGTCTTCATACAGTAAGTAAGTTCCAGTTTGTCAATTTAATGAAATAACAGTTATAAGTTAATCTCGATCGGACCGGTGCGAAATAGAGCTCTTTCGATTAATTATTTTTATTATTATTTTCTCACAGCGAGAATTAATTCGGTTTCTCGTTGCGACTCGCGGAGCCTCTACCTTTTCTTTTTCAAATATATCGTGTCCAATTAGCGATTCGACGGTCTCGCGACTTTTCGGCGAGGTCATGCGACAGAAGAACGAAATACGAGACACTTCCTTCCTCTGGCAAAATTGACTTCCGGGCGAATTTTGTATAAATTATCTGTATCGTGTGAGTCATTCGTATAAACGAATGCTCGCGCGACTCCACTTTTTTTTTTTGCAAATTTAATTCTCTCACGTTGTCATTGAAATTTAACATTATTAATTCGACATGAATCTTCGATTTTCTCGTTTCTTAATCGGCCGATCGCGTTTCACTGAAAACTGAAATTAGCTTTCGTTCAACCACCATCTCGTTATTTCCAACTGACAGCTCCTCGTTTCCGATTACGTTGCTTTATTATTCCCATTGCTGCGAAACGGTTTCAACGATACTGAAATTGAAAGAAAAAAAAGAAAAGAAAAGAGAATGAATTCGAGTCGAAGCGAGATGCGAAAATAGGTGACACGTGGGTCGCAACGAGTGTATTAAGACCAAAGTGACGGAGAAAAGCGGTGTGCGTTCTCTCGCGAGTCCGCGACCCTCGGTGTACCTTCTATAGTTACTTTAGGTGGCTCCTTCGGTTATTTTTAGAAATTTCGCGCCTTTTCGCAGTTGCTCATCGACGACCTGGCGGCGCGCCAATTCCGGCAAAATTCGTACGTCTCTGGCTCACGTGTGTGTGCGCGTGTGGCTGCGAAACGTTCGTTGCCTTGCACACGAATATATGTGCCACGTATGCGACACGTCTCTCGTTTGGCTTTCTTCCTCGTTCTTCGAGAGATTCTTTCCGCCGGGCTTTAAATGGAGCCGAGTCGGACCATCATCGACTACGGTTTAAGTAATATTTCAGATTACTCTTTTGAAATTATTTTTGCTATTTTGTTTGGGTCGAATCACTCTTTTAGGTTTGCACTTCGATCGTATCATTAGAAGTTCACTAATAGTTTTAATTAGTTTCATTGGTAACTTCAGTCGTTAAAAGTTCGTTCAAATACATGATTCATCGAGAGGCGGTGTCCAGGACAAATGTGTTCAGTCATGCTTGACTGAAAGGATTAACTCGTTAAAGAGTCAAGCAATGATATATGTGTTACAACGTTTCTTGAAATTCCATAAAGTCTAGATGGATGGAAGAAGATGCCAACTCTCGGGATTATTTCTCTTTTTACACTTCGCATTTATGGGAAATTGATTGGAAAGCATTGCAAGTGAGACTTTCGGAATTAATTGCTGCTGAATGATCTATTGAAACGTTCGAGGGATGCGATTTAATAGGAAGGAGCAGCCATCTTTTTCTTGATTCGCCTTAATTAAAAGTTTACGCTGCGGTTGCAGCGACCGGGGCATGTAAAGTGAGACCGGAAGATGCGGCTGTAGATGTTTTGCAGACCAAGCATAACGTGTTCCAACGTATTCCGAGCTAGAAACTTTTGTTATTTAAATCGACAACCGATCGCGTCTACGTTTTTATGTAACGAGGCGCGACAAGTTGAAGCGAAATTTCATTAATTCAGTCTGGATGGACGAGTGCATTCAGAGGACGAGAGATTGAAAAACGAGAAAAGAAGATTTATGCAATAAATTGCATAAATTATGCTCTCTTTGCCGTATCTTAACCGAGGTCAAGTTCGTTCCATGCCTGATGATCACGTAACGCTTGCGTACTCGCTGTTTTACATGCCTCTTTTTCTCTGCTGTGTGAATAAAATTATCGGAATCACACGATTGATAATTCACATCGTGCGGTCCATAGTATCACATTGTGACGTATGAAATTGCAGCGGCCGTAAAAGTGAACTCGCTGCGAATCGATTTTACGCTCCGAATCGGCAGATTATTTTACTTCGTTAAACCATCCCCTCTCGTCCACTTGCACCACTACACGCGCGTCTTTGATGCACTCTGGTTATTTATTAGATGTCGCAAGAGAACACGCTTTGCTAGAAATTCAATTACAATGACATTTACGAGCACTGATGACTCGAGTTTTATGAACGAGTGAAGAACGAAATTCATTTGTAAATCGACTGAACATAATCGAACAGATGGATGAAGAGAGAGAAAGAAAGAGAGAGAGAGAGAAGAATACAGATGCAGAGAGAAAGGCTTCCTTGTCAGTGATACACGCGTCGACATTGAGCGATTGTATCCCGAACGTTGTCCTTGAGGAAAGAGTTACGATCCGTATCCACAGCAGAGAGGAATCTGGACCAACCGGATTTCCATTGATTGTGCCAGACGCCATGGATGACACAGTTTGTAGAAACGCCCACGGTGTCGTATGTCCCTTCGAACGCCTCCGCAACGGCCACGTGCTCCGTAAAGAAGATACAGTCTATCATGTCAATTTTCTTTTTTCTCTGTAATGCAAGTAAAGAAAGGTTATTCGAGATCGGTATGTTTTAACACTTTATGAAATTGGCATCTGTAAGTGATTTCAATATTTATCGAGTATTCATTCTGACAAGAACCTTCAACGTCCTTTGTGCCTCACCTAGGCCATTGTGCCATTTGTGTTTTACTACTGTCACCTAGGTCCATTGATCCGTTAGTTTCTTTGCTTTATGGGTTACGGTCGTACAATCCAATGTCGATCTCTCGAACGACGTATGGCTTTCACGGATCATATCAGCGCAGTAAAATACCGGTCCATGGTTTAAATGTGATTGGCTATCGTCGCCTAGCCAACGCGTATAAAATAGGCTCGTTGGGGATAGGAGAGAATCTAGCTATAGTCAGTGAGAATGTTGATCAGTTAGTCGAGAACGAAGTTGGTCAAAGCGTACGTCATAGTGAATGTAAGTAAGTGTTAGTTACAATCGAGATACAATTGAAGCCATCGCATCGTTGCAGAAGCCAGACTGGTTCTATAAATTCAACTCAAGTAATTCAAGCAAAGAGTCGTGACTGGCTTCAACAGCGTCGTTCTTAATGAAATTTTTATGTCCATCTTCGGAAGTTAGCATGAAGAAAAAAACGGGTCTCATAACTGTTAAAATTTAGCCTTGAATTTTGTATAATTACATCGATCAGTTAAATTTTTTATTAAATAAACGGTGAATTGGGTAGATAAAAAACGAGGAAATATGGAGTAGTTTCGATCTAGCAAGAAAATATTTTAAACGTGACGAAATAATTCCTATGGAAGTCGTAACATAAGAATTAATAACTATCGACAATTATATTTCAGGAATAAAGCGATATGTATGTGCATTTAATCAAGTTTGGTAAATTACTTAGACTTCGTCCTTACGCTCCGAATAATTCTACCCAACTGTTTCTTTCTTTCTTACGACTCGACTGTGACTTCTAGTACAGCGAAGATAGACGATAGTCTATCTGTTTCTGCCTTGGTAGCCGTAAGCAGGGAATCTCTCTCGAGATAAACGATATCGATGGCATCCGGTTCGGGTTCAAGGTCAATTCGATGTTAGCTCACTCTCACGTTTTCCTGCCGTTTTTGATGCCGAATACCTTCGGAGAACCGCGGCACGATCTTCTTCCGCTGTTCGCGGCCGGCCTTCACCCTGAATATAGGATCGCCGAAGTTAGAACAATGCCGAGACTATCCCGTCCCGACTAATTAGCGATACGTTTCACGGTTACTAATCATCTCCCTGAAGAAAGAAAGTTTTGCAGCATCTTCGCAACTCGCGCGACGTGTGAGACAAAAGAGTCCTTTGAAAAAGGATCGTGTTGGCTCCGATTGCCTTCGAGTTCACTTGAACCGGAAAGATATTTTATTATCAAATACAAATATTTTCTACAAGGTTTACATACTACGTATTGGATTCCATCGGTCATCCAAGCCCAAGTGCCTTGGCATTAAAAAAGCCTTTTATTTTTGATATTCAGATGGATTTGATTATAATTTAGCAGTTTACTAATAATTTGTTAAATGAGACAAGTGTAAAGTGTATGTATGTTTCATGGAAAACGTTATTATTATTATCAATACAATTAGCGACGTTAGATTACTATAATATCATGTATACTACTAAAAGAATAAAAGTTTGTAGTATGCTCTGCGAGAGGTAAAAAAAACTTCTCTCGCACGTTTTATCGAGAAATAAGGATATACTGTAATTACAATATCATCTCGACGCGTCACATTCACCCGGAACAGCCGTAAATCCGCCCTGCTTTTCTTCTTGTTACAGAGGAGGAAGAGATCGACGTGGTGACGTTCGAGAAACCGTGCAGACCGGTGGTGTTACCAACGAACCCGAGCCTGGCCGACCAGCAACACTTCCAATTAACAGTTACTACCGCGTTCAAAGAGAAACCACCGGGTTCGAGACCACGTGGCCGACCACCCTCGAACCCAGCGCGAAAAAGAACCGCCCAGACCGAGCAGAAGCCAGCGAAACGAGCTCGTCACAAGTCCCACTCGCACACGAGACGAACCAAGACGGAACGATGCACGTCCGTGGCAACGTCCACGTCCACGTCCACGTCCACGTCTACGTCCACGTCCACGTCCGCGATGTCCGCGGCGCCGAAAATGTTCACTGCCTCGCGGAGCTCATCCGACGACGAGCTAGATACCGAGAAGAGAAGGGAGCATAATAATATGGAGCGTCAGAGGCGGATAGAACTGCGAAACGCGTTCGAGGAGTTGCGCGTGCTGGTGCCAGCCGTCGAGAAGAAGGACAAAGCGCCGAAAGTGGCGATTCTCAGGCAAGCGGCATCCTACTGTTACATGCTGAAGCAGACGGGCGAGGTCACGTCGACGAAGGTGACGGAGCTGAGGCGGCGGCAAGAGAAACTACGGGCAAGGCTTAGTCAATTGAGGAGGAGTCTCGCTATGACGCGCTAGAGGAGAGAAGAAGCAGACCTAGATACATTGTCATCGGTAATCACGGATGATGATTTGCGTGCACGCGCGAACCGGGAGAAATTGCCTTGTCGATTCGGCTCCTCCTCAAGGAGCCGTTGTCGTCCGCCTGTGATGATCGCGGCGCGGCCTGCGAACAGCGGACAACGCACTTTCAGCTCCCTCGAGACGCGTTGTTCCTTCTTTCCCTCGTCAATCCAACCGTGATTGTCACTTGGCCGGATTTCTGATTTTTAACATCCATTTCACTATCTCGAAGATTTGAACATAGGTGCGAAAGAAACTCGGTTTAGAAGGACGAATCGATCCAACAGATAAAAGAAAAAGAAAGAAAAAAAATTGATTCATTCGATCGCGATTAGTCGACCTCGTGTTTCTTGCACTGAGAGAGAGAGAAAGAGAAAGAGAGAGAGAGAGAGAGAGAGTGAGATTTGCGGTAAAATCCGCTGCGAGGGAACGAGTATCGCGACGACGCCGATCGAAAATGATCGGAAACTGGTCTGGGCAAACGTTCGACGAGATCGAACGAGAGTCGCGAAACGAATCCGCTATTTATCACGCATTTTTTGCATGTTTATACACACACATGAACACACACACACACGAATACACACACGTACGAGTCTTTTCTTTCATTTTCATAACACTTGCATTTAGAGATACGTCGAGACAAATCCGACGGAAGAAAGCCAAAAAAGGAAGAAAAATAAAAAGAAAAAAAAATGAACAAGACGATTATTGTTGACAAAAGAGTCTCGACTGTTCGACTCCGACGCGGCTTCTCACATCGTTCGATATCTCGTCGCCGTTCAGTATTTCGTTCTGCGATGCGAAATCCGTGTAACCACGGCTTATCACTCGTTAGGTTGCACCGGTTCCCAGACCACAACTGGTCTTAGGACGTATTTCAGGGCTTGAACCGGTTTCTAGGTTCTCTTTCTTTCTTTCTCATCTTTGTCGCGACTGTTTAACGGCACGAGTTTTGGAAAAAGGATGAAGCCGCGTGTGCTTTCTGCTTTCCTTCCTAAGGGATTTTTCCTTCGATCAGAACTCCGTATCGATGGCTCGCGACAAAGAGGGAAGGAGGAACGAAGGAAAGAAAGAAAGGAAGAAAGAAAGAAAGCGATGCTCGCGATGTTCGCTTCTTTTTTTACATTAGCAGTTTTGTATCGAATGTAGATAAATAGATCTGTAGGCCACTTGAAACATGATAATTCTCGTTACGATTACGATACTGGTATCGTACGAGCCGATCGGAACGGAATTTCGTACTGATTTCGTAATGTTATCGAGCCGAGTTTTTGGTAATCGAGCGAATTCGAATCACGAGCCATGCGCGTGACCACTATTCGGGAACTGTTATATTCCTCGCAATTTCACACACTGTTCGAACGAAGATACGAGATGTAATAATTAACGGGAAGAGCAGAACGAATCGACTTCTTGAGAGATACCAATTAACGAGACTCGCTCCGAATTTCGCAGTTAGAAGTTAAAGCAAGTCTCGTTGTTCATCATCTTCATTCCGTTCTTGTCGAACGAAGATGTGCTCTTTCTTTCATTTTTTTCTTCTGCTTTTTACTTTCGAGATGCTCGACGAAGAATGTGTGCTCCAAAGAAAGGCGTGTTTCGGGTTGGAAACACGTGGCTCGACAAATGCCATTCAGCGTGGAAAAATCAAAAAAAAAAAAAAAACAAGGGAAAAGAAAATAGCTGCCAACAATACCTATTAACTCAACTCTCTTATCGAATTCCATTGTTTCTTCCGTTGCAATCTCGCGTCTCTTTTTTTCCCGCCTTGGCGGTGTCGCTAATAGTAGTTACTGATCGATTGATGATCGCTGTGCGATCTATTAAGCTTTCTCGAAGTTGTGTTGTCACGCCCTCGATAGCGTGAACACCTAAAATGTGTTTGTAGTTAAGAGAGTGGCTGTAGTTATTCCGGGTGTCTTGCAAATAAGTGAAAGATCGTATGAGTCACGGAACGTGTAGGTAGGCTATGCATCTAGTACAACACGCGGTACAAATACACGTAACGCGAACTGTTTCTACCTACACGTTTCAAACTGTGCAGGGTGAAAGTCGTAGAAAAGACACATACATACACACGCACGCACGCACACATACCACAGAGATGATAATTTAGAAATTTACTCCGTTACCATAGTCCATTTTCGTTGACAATTATATCGGACGCATCTTCAGTTCCGGTCGTTTCGGTATGTTTCACGCGTTATAACGACATCGGCAACAAACTAGCTCGAGTTCTTGAAAACGCGACCCTACGTGTGCCGTAGCAAAACGTAACAGCGGTTTTCGCCCTCTTGTTCGCGATACCTTCCGTTCTCCTTCCTCTTGTCGATCTCCTGCGCGAAGAGACACACGCCACCGACGATCGAGAAAAGGCACGTCGATCCTCGTGGGCTTCGTTCCACGTGTGTGTTCAGCTTCTTCTGCATAGGCGCGGCGTGGAGGTTCGTTTCTTAAAACGGGTGCAATAAAAGAGATACGCGGAAAGGAGCCGAGGACTCTTTTGCGGTGGGTCGTTGTAGTTTTTCGGAATGTAGTTTTTTTTATCGGAGGAAGGGGACGGGAGAGAGAGAGAGAGAGAGAGAGACTGCCGGAAGTATCGAACTGTTCATCTTTCATTTTTCTATATTATCATTATTATCGACGTTGATATTCTTTTTTTT
>NIPQ01092856.1:0-13367 GCA_002806875.1 Lepidotrigona ventralis hoosana
GTAGTCTAAAGGTTTCATCGAGCAAAGCGTGGAATTTCTCTCACATTTTTCGAAAGCTTAGAACAGCAAAAAGATTCATATCTGTGCCTGCCCGCGAGATAGTTAATAAGACAGCGTGACTGGTCGTTTTAGTGCGAATCCTTTTTCGTAAAACGTCCTTGAAGCTGAAAGGGTTAAAATGACGATAATTTATAATATTTAATGAATTAAATACGCACAAAGATAGAACACCGTTTTTGGTGCTATGAACACAGTATTAAACATATACGCGTATGCTGTAACTGCATTTAGAAACTCTAGCTTATAAGCGAACGTAATTTATTAACGTTCCAACAGATTGAGTTGGAGCGAACTTTATCTGAAAAGTGAAAAATTTATATTATGTTACGCAGTAGAACATTCTTAATAAACGATTGTTGAATTTAGTATTAGAATTGTTGAGAATTACGCAGTATGAAATTAAAGACTCTAAATGTGTATATAAAAGCATATAATAATATATATATATATATATTATATATATTATATATATATTATATATATATTATATATATATTATATATTATATATATATTATATATTATATATATATTATATATATATATATATATATACGTATATAACAATGACGATTACAATATTTGTATCTTGTACCGATTAGAATTGAAATTAAATTTTGCTATAAAATTATAAATAACGTTTAACATAGTACAATCTGTTTTAATGTATTATTTCTTTAATTATTGAAAATTGTATGTAATAATTATATGGTTAAACCTTACCGTGAGTTGGAGCGAGAAATACACGTTTCATCTTAAAAATTCACAACACAAACACAAATCTAACAGCTGCTGATTCGAATTTTTACTTGGGAACTTTTGAATGATACTTCTCTTCTGGATAATACTTTCTTCTTTACAAATGCGGTGTGCTTCGTTCCGCCATTTTAACCGCCACTTTCCAGTTAAAAATCGATCATGAGAAATATCGATTATCGTTCGAGAGAATCGTAGGAAATGTATTGCATATTTCGCCGTTGGCGCTGTAATCTCAACCTCAAATTTGAATCCAATGCGCGCGCATTTCGCACGAAACGTTCTGGTCTAAATCAAACATCTTATTAATTTAACGAACATAAATTATGAAATAACTTACAAATCTCATGTAATGAAGTAATGCTTCCTCGTAACTAAATGTGATTTTATATATTATATTAATTTCTATTATATCTAATAGAATTTTACCTTATATAAACAAATTTATTCAATTTGCGAACACTGATATGCTAGCGCCGCGTAACGGTGAAACGTTGGACTAACCGCTATTGTTATCCTTGTTGCACGTTCTGCTCTCTTTGTCTCCCATGCGCGAAGTATATGTGTCCTTCTCGCACTAAGAACGAGTGGAATACTGCCGCCTGTTTGTAGTTTCAGATGCGGTACACAGGTGGCAGCACTGCCTGTAGATAAGGAATGCGTTATCGTGCGACGAGAACATATATACGATCGCCTGACCAGACGATGTCTAGACTGCGATTACTGGATTGGGGACTATTTTTATACATTTATAGGAAATTTAAAGATCCGAAATCGCACAAGAAGCAATTAACACAAAGAAGTGTATAAAATATTCGAAGTATGATGCTTTTCATAATAACTGATATATAAAACAATTTCCTATGGAGATTCTGATTTTATAGGAAATTTAAAAGTGCGAAATCGCACGGAACGCAATTAACACGCAAAAAGTGTATAAAATATCCGAAGTATAATGCTTTTCCTGAATATCTGATGCACGAAACAATGTTCTATTTTTTTCAAATTATAAGTATGTATATATTTGCATAAAGATCCGCAATTTAGTAATTACCTAATGTTGATCGTTCATTCATAAATCCATAAATCATTCAAAAAATCAACAATGTTTAATCTTATTTGATACATATATACGATCATCGTTCGTGCAACTATTGCACACGTACAATTACGATTAATTTATGAAATTGATCGGCCCATTGGTCTATTGCAATTCGATTAAAATTTCGTTGACATTTATAAATTAGCGCACACGTATAAATCAGCATGTTTAACATGTTGCGTTAAAATGCCAGAATGTATGTAAATTATTGGTAAACTGTATGCTCGAATTATGAACATTCGTGGTGCCTGGTATCAGAAGCTTGACTACGCGGCATCGATGGTTCTTAGTATTCACACATAGTAAGTTTATCTCCCTGGCGGTTCATCGGATGAATAATTGCCGACGATGGCCAACAAGGACAGTATAAATGAAGACCTTTGTAATTAATGAACGGCCGTGGGATCATTGTATCTTAAAGTGTTCTGGCTGTTGTTATCATTGTGCTCGCCAGAACAACATAACCTATAACGAAATATGTTTCCGTCGAAGGATTTAGGAAAGTCGGATTACATCAGTTTAAAT
Organism: Lepidotrigona ventralis hoosana; assembly: GCA_002806875.1. Taxonomy (NCBI): domain Eukaryota; kingdom Metazoa; phylum Arthropoda; class Insecta; order Hymenoptera; family Apidae; genus Lepidotrigona; species Lepidotrigona ventralis. The sequence goes on from NIPQ01092856.1 coordinate 2,443, forward strand.
ATCCAGGAGAGTGCTACATTCGCGCGAGGATCGTCACGTAGCCTTTGGAGAGTAAGCCGTCGAAATAATCACTTCCCACACGAAGAACAGTGTGATTTTTTTAAATCATTTCTATGGAGAAATTGTTAAAAATAAAATAATAAAAAAAAATTCTTTCCTTTTTTCCAGCAATGGAATCAGTTGTCAAGGTTTCAAAGAAATATCCTTTATTTTTTAGTCATTACAATCATACTAATTATATTTTATCTGTTACCTGGTGATAATAAGAATGGAGTTTTAGATGAAAGTGACTACAATAACATAGAGGTAGTGCAAGATACTCTTAAGTATGAGAAGGTACGTTCGCTTCAATATAAGTGTAACTTACTATTGTTTTATTGTTCTAAATTAAACTTCTAAAGTAACTTACTTTGTATCTTCTTAGGCGGCAGAAGATATCGTAGTGGACAATGTAAATCAGGAGCATAAGGTAGGTGGGGAGGTCATCGAGGAACCTGAATTTCAGCCAGAAATAAATCAGGTGGATGACGATCAAATTGGAGAGCCACCTCAACCTAAGCCAAATACACTTAAATTTAATGGTAACTTCATAGCTAATCTCTGTAACGTGATTGTTAAGTTTAATCATTAATAACGTTGTAATTACTTATGTTCAGGACCACAGAATAACAGACAACAAGCTGTAGTTGCGGCATTTAAACATTCGTGGAATGGGTATAAAGAATATGCTTGGGGATATGATAATGTGAAACCAATATCAAGAAAGTACTACGAATGGTTTGGCTTAGGCCTTACTATAGTCGATTCTCTTGATACTATGTATATAATGGGCTTAAATAATGGTAATACTGATGATCTAAAACGTGATAATATATTATATTGTTTATAGAATCGAGAAATAACTATTTGTTTACTATTTGTCTGCAGAATTTTTAGAAGCTAAAATGTGGGTTGAGAAAAATTTAGTATTTACTTCAAATAGAGATGTTAATTTATTTGAAGTTACAATTAGAGTGTTAGGAGGTCTGTTATCGGCATATCATCTTTCTGGTGATAAAGTTTTCTTAAATAAAGCTGTAAGTTGCCTGTTCTCTTTTTTTCAAAAATATATATGATGATATTTAAAGAAATTTGATTACAAAGAATTGCTTGTTATAAATCACAGACAGTGTTAGGGGAACGTATGATGCCAGCATTTTCTACTTCATCTGGTGTTCCTTATTCCGATGTAAATCTTGGTACTAAAACTGCACACGGTCCAAAATGGGGTCCTGATAGTAGTACAAGCGAAGTTACCTCCATCCAGTTGGAATTTCGCGATCTAAGTCGCAGTACAGGAGATCCTAAATTTGAGGTAACTGCGGATATGTTTTATCCGCGAATACATTATTATTTGCATTATATGTAGAAAAGTACGCAATTGTTATCCTTCAGGAAGCAGTAGCAAAAGTTTCGGAACATGTGCACCAGTTAGAAAAATACGATGGTTTAGTGCCCATTTTCATTAATGCTAATACTGGACAATTTAGAGATCATGCAACAATTACGCTTGGCGCACGTGGTGATAGTTATTACGAGTATTTGTTGAAACAGTGGCTTCAAACTGGGAAGACAATTAATTAGTTAGTATCTCATCATCTTCATTGGAAACTTGTTCCTCTGCCCTTGAATATTATTTACGAATTTATGATAATCATTTAAATTTTGCAAATGCTTTTAGCCTACGAGATGATTATCTGTTAGGTATTGCTGGAACTCAAAAACATTTAGTAAAACATACAGCCATTAATAAGTATCTTTTCATAGCAGAACTAGTTGGAGCAAACAAAGAAATAACACCAAAAATGGTAAATTCCGAAATAAAAGCATTTATGACAACTTAATGTCATGTTATTGATAATTAGTTATTATAATTGTTATTGATATTTATAGGATCATCTTACATGTTACTTGGGAGGTACATTAGCTTTAGGAGTACATCATGGGCTACCATCTGATCACATGAATTTAGCTAATGAAATTGTTAAGACATGTTATCAAACGTATGCAATTCAGCCTACGTTCCTCGCTCCAGAAATCACTTACTTCAATATTCAGGTAATTATGGTAATTGTCAACTTGAATAAAGATTATTACAAGGATGGAAGGATACAGCGGTATTATTAATTTCAGAGTACAAATGGAGAGAAATCAATGGATATGTATGTGAAGATGAATGATGCTCATAACTTGCTCAGACCAGAGTTTATTGAAAGTCTTTTCTACATGTGGTATTTTACTGGAAATAAGACATTCCAAGACTGGGGATGGCAAATATTTCAAGTAACTATCTAAAAAAAATTTTCTATGGAACATGCATACTTTTATTTTATTATATTTAAACATATATATATATATAATTTAACAGGCCTTTGAAAACTATACAAAAGTGGAAAAGGGGTACACCAGCATTGGCAATGTGAGGATTGTTTATAATACACCACAAAAAGATATGACAGAAAGTTTTTGGTTTGCTGAAACTTTAAAATATTTGTACTTGTTGTTCGACGACACGAGACAATTAGTAGATCTGGACAGATGGGTATTCAATTCCGAGGGACATCCATTACCCATGTACGAATCATAATCATAATCAAATCTGATCACAAAATTTCATGTATAAATTTGCACTGTTAAAGAAATCTTAACTACCTTTTGAGGCCAGTGAATAGATATCCTAATGTCATACGCAAATAAGAAATTAGTCAAATTAATGTACTTTGAAGTACGAAATAGATGTGCATTTTAGGCTAATAATCTTCCAGCAATAGTTCTCAAACATTACACTTTCGCAAAATCATTTTTCATGCGTTATTCTAGGAGAAGAAAAGCACAGAAATTATGCATTTGCTAGCGGTTAACAATTTATACTCAATTTTTTACTCATTTTCCAATTCAAATATGTATTTTCGAATTAATTACTATTTCATGACAAGTAGCTTACTAATAAAAATAATATAGAATATATTCCAAATCACACTTTTGAACAGTGTATAAGAATTGTTGAGTACAATATTTAAAAAAAAAGCTGAAAATTTTTCTTAGCCTAATATACCTTTTTTTTTTTTTAATAAATTTTAAGACAAAACATACTTACAAAATCATTTAACTGCAACATAGTAATGCAAATTTCTTACATGATGTAATTAAAAAAAAAAAGGAAAAACAAGATTTTATTATACAATATTTGATGAAAAAAGAATTTTAAAATTGCAATCGTAATCCTATAAGGAAAGTTACTTATATTTTATTCTTAAAAATCCTAGTCAAATCAAATTCTTTCTTTTTCTTCTATTTTCCTTCTCTTTTATTTTCCTTTTTTTTTTGTTGTTAACAAATGTGCAATATTCTATTCCTTATATATTGTAATACTTAGTTATTCAAATTCAAATTTATTCATAAATAAACATGATATTTGAAAACAAATTAATTTATTATCAATTGATATAACTCAATTGTTTGAAATATTCTTTCATTTAGAATTTATTGTAGAATTATATCTATAATAAAACTGTCTGTACTACATATATATAGTACAGACAGTTTTATTATATATATATATATATATGTGTAGTATATATTAAAATTTGAATTATTATTAAAAATTTATAATAATCTTAACTCATTCTTTTCATCATAATTTAAGGCTTATTTATTGCACATTTTTTATATAAAATATTAACAAAAAGGTTTACATGACTATTATAGATATTATTAGAATAAACAAGAGCAATCAATAAATTAAAATATTAAGAGATATATCATAGAAATATATCACAAATATAGCTGCTTCATTTGTAAACATTTTTGAGATAGTTCTAAACTATCATTTAGTCAAGATAATATTGTAGATTTTTACTATGTATTATCTCTCAAAACAATTACTTTATATTAAAGGTAGTAATTTTACTTAAATTACAGAAATATAAAATATAAATTCATATGTATACTTGTGTAGTTTTTGAAATGTATTATGTAAACTAGATCAATTTTATTAATGAATCAGTTTTACTTGTATATAGAATGTTATGTAAACGTATAAAAATATAGTACTCTCAAGAGATTTTTTTGATAAAAATAAATTTTTCATTTTTCCATCTAAAAATTTGCTTTAACTATTAGAAATAATAAGTTATGAACTTAACAAAAAATGATTTTTAAACATACATATCTGTTCATGCATTATAATAATTTAAATAACTTTAATGTTACTGTAATTTCTGCTTGATAAAATTATTGAAAAGTAGTAAATATAAGTTTTAACCTTCTTTTATATGTGAATATCTGTTTGACGGCTTCATTTTCCAAGTGTACCATGAATTTTACATTTACATTTTGTATCTTTAATTATATTGTACAATTTAACATTTGTTTAATATTTCAACAAGCGTAATTCATTAGGAAAAATATAAATAATAATAATAAAAATTAACTTAGCTAAATATTTTACACCATATTATGAATTATCAAATTGCACTTTGTGTTACTTTTTATTATTTAAGTATATTCTACCTGCAAGACAATCGATGCTACGTATTCATATTTTTCGTAATATTTTATAAATTTTAATGTCATTGAAAAGTAAACTATATGAGTGTACATTTCCTATATAAAATGCAATTATAATTTATCAAAAAATTTTGCGATTGCGGCATAATTTCTATAATGTCTTTGTAATTCTTATGATGTATTAATAAAATATAATTTATTATTATGAGAAGTAGAATTCAAAAATTTTACAATAATCAATTCTTTTACATATACATTTCTGCTTTTGTCAATTGTTTATAAATACAAGTTTGTATAAATGTGAGCTTCATAAACTCTTTTCAATTGACATGGATTGTAAGGTCATGGTAGTGTCTTTCGTTTAATATCATTTTGATATATATTTACAAAATATGTAATTTTTATTAATTTATATCCAAAATAATTTGATCATATCGTTCTGATTTACATGAAGAAAGTAAGAATGTATTAAATTTTTTTATACTTATTTGTAATTTTTTATATTGTAACTTTTATGTACAATTTGCTTCTTATTTAATACCTTAAGACTTTATGTGTGAATGTAAAATATTATTTTATAGGATATTTCTTCAAGTAAGTTCTTTCTTTTTTTTTCTACAATGAAGTTTTAACATTTAAATAAATTTACGGCACTTAAGCAGTCTTTAAGGATAATTAGCATTATGTCTTTTCATTCCTTTTAATTTCGTGATTATATAACATGTATATAAGTAACAGACTTGTACATACCAATATTATTTTTCTATATATAGCCTATCTTTTTAGAAGAAAACACTACAAATTAAGAATCCATTTGACGAACTATTATCTTTTGATGCCTTGAAATAATATACTCAAGCACTTAAAAAAACTAATATATCACTATGTAAAAATAGGAATGCATGGATAGCCATCATGCAAAACTTTAAGAATAATTAAATTCGTTACTTTCCATAGAAAATGATAACCAGACAATATCTCTTTAAGATTTACAAAATTAAATTTGATTAAAAGTATAATTCTTACAAGTTGGAATGAAATGTTAACAGTCTATGAAATGTCAGTGATTAGAATTGTTATAATTGTGCGCAAAACATGCTATCACAAACTTTCCAGATTTAATATATATCTAAAATATAAGATTCAAATTACTTTCATCTCCAAATTTCATACAATAAATAATTATAAAAATATCGTATTTTTCGAGTATCTATATCAAAAGTTTTTATCGAAATATATATTCCTAACATACATATATCTCAGATCTTTCTTTCTTTCTTTCTTTTTTAAATATATAGAAAATTCGAGATGAGCATAGAATATTTTAAATATAGTTGTAAAAACATTTAATCCTTTTTTCTTTCTCTCTTGTGTAAATTGATCATTAAACCGACAGCCAAAATTATTGGAATTCCATTGATATTCAATAATTCGACGGAAACAATTGAAATTCCTCTCGTAATCATGTTAAATCATGTGAAACAAATATAAATAATCGGTTCGACACGAGGCTGTTAAAATATGACACACTCACAGCACTGCTGCGTGAAGTATATACAATCTACAACGCAGGAATCGGTTTCAGGCTGAGTAACTGGTTTAGTTCCCTCTAAGTCAATCCCATTCCTCTCGATTTTCGGCTGTGGTTCAGGCACTGGCAGCACCGTCTGCGTGATCGGCACTGCATTCTCAATCACCTCGGTATCGGCGTTAACGTTCAATTTATTTATCACCGGAGTAGTAGGTGTGGTCGGTGTGATTTTACCAGAACGTGCTTCATCTGGTATGTCGTAGTCTACCAAAGGTATAGAAGTCTGCAGCGGTGGGGGTGAATCGTTCGACATGATGACACTGTCGACAAACGAAACTTTCTTCAGATTCAGATTCAGATTTTTTTTCGATTTCTATTTTAACATAGCTAACTCTCTAATAACACATTTTTCTTTAACCTCTTAACTGGTTAAGGCGAAATATTTCGTCATGCCAGAAAGGCATAACTGCATGACGGCGTTTTTCGCCGTGAAAATTTTAAAAGTAATGTGTGATAATATTTTATTTAAGGAATTTATAATATATTTGCCAAATATGTCATAGAATATTTTGTCAAAATAAATAGTCAACGATTTTCTTTTCTTTTATTATTTTAGGCGTAATAATATAACTTCTCACTGCGAAGGGAAAAAATCCCCATTGTGAAACAAGTTATTTTTTTATGCGAATCAAAGTTAATTCCCCTGTTGAGAGGTTAATTACTACCACCACACATTCACTCAGGTGTCTTTCTTTTATAGATTCGTTGTGTGATTTTCGTGTGATCGACTTTAAATACGTAAAAAAATCTGGAAAATCTTTACTGAAATACGTGTAGTTTAAGATCCAAGTGCAAAATATTAAAAGGAACTTTTTCGTTTGTAATTATTTTGCAACTCAGTGGCCAAAGTCAGGTTAAACATCTTCCTTAGGTTATGATCTTATGTTGGTACCTTAGGTCATGAGAAATGCACCAACGTGCAATTCCAAGATTGCTTCGAATAAAATGTTCTAAAATTTGGAAGTGATTATTATTCTAGTGTAAGAAATTGTATTGCATAAAATGGGAGATTTACGAGTTTTGATGAATTTTATTGTTGGTTTCGGAAAACGATGCTTGGCGTATAGGATATAAAAACTAGCAGATGCAATATTTGTAAAAAAGCTGCACGGAAGAACTCGAAAGGTATTATTATATCATGCATTAATGATTTTCGTGAGTTAAATTCAAGTAAGATTTCATAAGTTAAATTCAAGTAAGACATCGATCCGTTGATCTGGTCAACTAGTGCCTCTATTATTCAAACTTGTCACGCAGTTGACCCTGGTCTTTTTACTATTCAGCTCAAGTTAGTCTTGCTCGTGCTTATCGCAATGCACCAAAAAAAATCTTAACTCGACCGTTGAATGCTTGCTTCCCGTAATGAATCGTATGGTTTTTGTTCTTTATTTGCCCTTGTGATTTACTGTGACAAGACAGTTACTACTATATACACATCTTGACATAATATATAACACAAACCTAGCACTGTGTGATTATTGGAATTTGCTCGTTCGAACATAAAAATATTTATGAACGACGACAATACAGACGAGTACAACATCTTTTCATCGGACGGGTGACCCCTACACAAAGGGATTTCCATTTTTTTTTCTCCCCCCCCCCATCTCTTCTATCTATTTAAGTATTTGATAGAAAGTGTAAAAGAAGAAGACGTACCACCTAGCTCTCATACACGGATGCATTCTACTCTTTTCCTCGGACGTCAGAGTCGAATAAAAGGATATTTGCTTGGCCATTTTGCGGGTATTTCGTGATTTCGGCCGATTAGAATCATGCCATTTCACGTAAGAGATTCTCGCCGCCTCGGGAATCTGTCTTTCCTTTTCCATCAACGTAGCGAGCAAAGCGTCGCGTCTCTCCTCCTGTTTTATATACCAAGTTTCACATGTCACTGATCACACTTTCGGTTATCGATTTCTCGATCCGAGTCAAAGTCAAATTGCAATTTTACATGCCGCGATTAAACGCGCGATATTTGAACATCGCGGCAAGAGGAACAACTGAATGAACAAGAAAATATAATGTTGAAAGGAGGATGCCGGGCTTTACTTTTGTTATTTCGATCTACAAAGTAAAAAGAAATTATTTTCTAGATAAGAACTGCCACTTCGAGAAAGAATACGGCGACAAATATTTGCAAATATTTGCAACTAATCGAGGCCGGTAATAGCGGTAACAACTTCTACCGATCAACTGCATGCATTGAAACGTATTTGGTTATAATGAAACGACCGAGCTTTGTATATGTACCAAAGACGATAATTTTCACACGCAAAAGAAGTACGAAAATTGTAAAGTTCGTAATCGAAATTGTTAGACAGCTCGACAGTGAATTCTGATCTACATTATTAACGAAAAATAAAGAATTAAAAGAGATTACGTTCATGCACACGTGAGATTACATGTTCCAACCTAGTAATATATTTACACACGTTTGAGAATTTACAACAGCAAAGTACACTTTTACAAGAAAAAATTTAAAAGAAGAACACAGACATAAAAAGGCGTTACATCACGGAATAAAAACTCATTAAAACGGACAAATAACAGAAGTACAAATTCATTAGCACCAAAGTCAAGACAATTTTGCTGTATCTCAGTTGATCGTTACTTTCTCAGTTGCGTGTAGAAACAATCGACAAAAATCCAGTTACTACTTACGATAGCTCGATAACATCGATAGTTATCTCNGTTCAAAAAAAAAAAAAAAAAAAAAAAAAGATACTCGATATTTCCTCGAGATATGCATCCCTCGATCGAACCACTTAAAATCCAACTTGTGGCCAGTTAGTGAAACAGCACCGTATGTGTCGGGTATAAAAGTTTGCATTGAATTTTGTATCAAGCTTATTAAAAGTAAAACAAGGAAACGTACTTTCTTTTGCAGAATTTCTATTACATTCACATTTGAGGCAGGATGGTGAAAAAATTGTTGGATAAACAAAATCTTTGTCACAAATAGTATTTCAAATTTAAAGAGTACACGAGAACTTTTACGTCTGGCTGTACTTTTCGTGTGGACCGCAGCACCGCGTATTCTCCAACGAAAATCACCCCCACCACTTTTAACCTATGGTTGTAAGAACGATCCACGTATAGAAATTCAAGGAAACAACGCGTGTAACAGAATGTATAATTCCTTTCCAATAATTAACATATCATAATTAACAAATCAGATAATAACGTATGTTAATAGAGTATATTACGTTCGTTCGAGTATTTTCAAATAAAATTCCCCGATACGTGATACGGCACAACAACAATATCTGTAAAGTAAAAGGATCTTATTGGGGACAACTTGAAAAGAATGTCGGCTGAATGAAAGTTTCACAAAACCGCAGGCGGGATTAGTATCACTTTTCAGAAATTACGTAAGCGAAAAATTTATTATTAGAATTGTGGAAATGTACACAAAAGGTACAACAAACAACGAAATTATTCGGATTTCAAGTATTGGTCACACAGTTGGAACTAATTATTTCTTGCGATACGTACGAAGGCTACGGCGGCGCCCCATTATACGTGATAAAGAAAAAAATTATTTCCAAGTCGAACTGCACTGACTATGAGTATATTATCGAATTCAATACAATAGAATTTTCATGATTGCAATTGAAAGCCACTTATCTTGTTGCTATTGCGAAGGACAATTCACTTACCGATTTCTCTACGATTTAGAAGTGGATACAAGTGGATACTACTCTAGATAGAGAAGTGGATACAAGTGGACACTAGTCTTCTAAAAATTATCTTCCACAAATGATAATGTAAGATCGACGAAAATCATCCTTAAAAACATGGAATTTCAGATTTCTGGAATTTCTCTCAGAGAAGAAAAAACAGAGGAGAACAAAGCGATTATCTAATAAAGTCGACAAGTAAATGAGACAATGCAGGGACGTTTCAAAGTAAAAATCGATCGAAGAAGCAAAGGGACGAGAGAGAAACAGAGAGAGTCGAGGATCGGCTCTCTGGGAGAGAACGACAAAGGGTGAGAAAAGAAATGCTTAACCTCGAAATCTGGCGGATCGGCTTTTGCTGAACTTACTCGTAAGAGCCACGCTGTGGCAACGGATTCTTAAAACGCATAACTTCGTGATCAACAGAGACAATTATCGGATAACGTATTTGGCTTGATTACAGTTGTTTACATTCACAAATGACGGTACGCGATGCCGAAATTACGTAGGCATCTCTCAATTTCGACGAACGACGAGCACGCAGCACACGAAAGACTGGCAAGAGACAAGCGAAGCACCGTACGAGCCAAAGGGGGAGGGAGCAGGTGAGGTAGAGACGAAGCTTGCCGGGTGAACGCGGCGCACACAGTGCGGTATTTGCACTGAACATTGAACGAGATTATTTCATATTAATTATCAATTATGTTATGTCATTTCAACAAAAGGTCAAACGATGTTTGCATCGCACACATCTCCGGGTGAACGCGGCGCACACAGTGCGGTATTTGCACTGAACATTGAACGAGATTATTTCATATTAATTATCAATTATGTTATGTCATTTCAACAAAAGGTCAAACGATGTTTGCATCGCACACATCATTCCTAGCATCGTCGATTTATTAAACTCGCGGAAGAGTGTTATGCGATGCAACTGCTAACTTTCAAAGTATCGCGTTACATTGAAAAAACTCGTTTAACATGCACGAAATTTTGGAAGAAAATCTCGCCGACGAGGCGAATTTGAAGGAAATCAACTAGCAACAAATTACTAGTGATAATTGCCAACTGACTTTCGATTCTCTACGAAAATCTTCTGATTG
>NIPQ01092858.1:0-12370 GCA_002806875.1 Lepidotrigona ventralis hoosana
ATATATATATATATATATATATAAAATATATAATTTGATGTATATATGTATAATTTGTAATAATGTCTGTTTAAAGTCAAAAGCATCGATCACCTTCGATCTTTGATAGTGAGTATTCTAATGTAAAGTATATTTTCGTCTAGCAAGCTACTTGATTGCATAAAGTAGTCGTTGAAAATTAATTCAAAATCAATTCATCAACTTTATAAACCGATTAAATTATTGCAAAATATCCCATCATAAAATCCGTCGTCATAATTTAAACCAAAAGAAATAACACATCGGCAAGTTCCTAATTTCTGACTGCTTTTACGCTCTATTATGTAAAAAATCTTTTTATCAAATCACAGACACGTTTGGCAAATTTAGCACATATTGGAGATCTACTAATTTTTGCAATTAATTTGTTAATGATTGTACCTTTTAGGAACGCGACGAAGGCTTTAGAAGCAGCTTGTAGCGCTCGCTCGCATTATCTGTAATACAAGATTATTTAACAGATTAATAGAAAATTAATTTATTAGAAATAGAAATTGAAGGAGGTACTGCAATAAGGAAGCGCTCTACTTCAAATCCACTTGAAATCAATAAAAATCAAATTACTTTTTTAAACGTGTATTTTAAATCAAACTGAAACCTTTGAATATAAAATTTATACCTTTCTATACCAGCGCGTTTGATATTTTCTTCTACTTTTCTACGGTTTCCTTTATCATAAACAATAACTACTTGAAATTTGCCTTTTTCACACCAAGCATATTAATTACATAGGTGTATTTATTTATTTGTTATCTTAAATTAAGTGTAAATTAATCTCAAAACGTCACATGTGTTAAATATTGGGGCTGACTCCTTATTGCTGTAGGCTCCTCAATTTCGAAGTCATCTTTCGTCTTTCATGTTACCTTTGATGGTTTCAACGAAATACATGCTCTCGTCTTTCATGTTCGCTACCAGTTCATCAGTAACTAACACATGAATACCCTGAGGACCAAGAAAGAGTACAGAATGTAGTCGATCGTGGGGCAGACTCAAGGTGTTCAGTAACTTGTTTATCAGGGCACTGCTGGTCAGACTATCTAAGTAAGCAACTCTCCAAAGCGAGCCGTTATCTTCCAGCGAGAAATAGAGGGTGAGTTTTGGGGTTGGCGCCTTTGAGTGCAGCGCGTTGAACAATCGAATCCCATCGGCCAGGCCGCAGATTTGAATCAAGTCGTCTCTAGACAATCGCAAAATATCCGAAGCGGAGAAGCTTGCAAACGTGGACTCGAACGCGCTGAAACGACCAGCACGGAGCCATGTGGTTGTCTGTGCCGCGTTTGCTTCTGGTGATAATTGAGCCAAACACGACGGTGCCTGTACGATCAAACAGATTACATTAGTTTGTAATATTGTAAGTTGAACTTTAATATTTTTTTCTTTTTCTTTAAAGACGTCGTTTTACAGTTATTGTAAAGAATACAGGCGAATTAAAATCTAAGAATTGAAATCTTAACCATTTACATTCAGGAATGGTTTTTAATATTTTTTCAGCTCTGTACGTGTAAAAACTGGAAAAAAATTTATAATTATTAAATTTACGACTGCTTTTGTAAAAACCAGAAGCGAGAAATAATTTACCAAAATACTTTCAATACTTAAATCTGTATAAGTTATTATTATAAAACTATTAAACAAACATCACAATCCCAATATCAGAAAAACATTATAAATTGATTAAAAAGAATTACGAGTGAATTGTTAAAGAAATATGAGTATACTTTTGTAACATTTCAAAAACTGTCCGAATGATTAATAACCACGGAGACATCANGCTTTTGTAAAAACCAGAAGCGAGAAATAATTTACCAAAATACTTTCAATACTTAAATCTGTATAAGTTATTATTATAAAACTATTAAACAAACATCACAATCCCAATATCAGAAAAACATTATAAACTGATTAAAAAGAATTACGAGTGAATTGTTAAAGAAATATGAGTATACTTTTGTAACATTTCAAACTGTCCGAATGATTAATAACCACGGAGACATCATTTCCGAGGAACGCTCTAATAAAAGAAGAGACTTTTTCGTTGAAAAACATCAAGATAACCGCTAATTATCTAAGTCCGTGTCCATATCGCTTTTACATTCGATATTTCATTCCCTGCTAAATATAATGCTTCTGATGTTTACACGTATCAATCACATGAAACTATATCGTTAGAAAAAAGGAGAATATTTTTGAATACAAAGTTCGTGTTTCACGTGTCAGCGCGAAAATATCATATCATGTTCTCAGTGCAAAGGGTTAAGATCCTCATTGATTCCGATTTCTGGCCAATTTTCTTGCGAAAGAAAGGAGAATATTTTTGAATACAAAGTTCGTGTTTCACGTGTCAGCGCGAAAATATCATATCATGTTCTCAGTGCAAAGGGTTAAGATCCTCATTGATTCCGATTTCTGGCCAATTTTCTTGCGAAAGACTGACTTCGACTTCGATGCACGACTGATCCGGTAGAATTGCCGCGGGCGATGGTAGAGCCGGTGCTGTTCCCACATTTTCCTTCGCTGCGTCGGAGGCAGGAACCAGTGGTACGATACCCGGATTGGAAACCGAAAGTGCCAAGGGTGCTACTACCGGAGAAGTACTGCCACTTATGGTAGAGCGAGTTTGGGGTGATCTGCAAGAATAAGAATAACCACTTTTAATTCCACTTTGTAATTCTATTACAATTAACGCTAAAACCTTTCATATTTGAACTCTTGTTATTCGACTATACCCAACACAGTTGTACTACTTGAGCAGAATATTTACTTATAATAGATGCTTCTCTCTCTTTTCGTAACTGAGAAAAGAAGTTATTAAAATTTTTTTCTCAAAATGTCTTCCTACGTTGAAACATTCAACCATTAGGGAAGAATTTTAGAATTGTGTACGTATGTTAAACAAAAAGGCAAATCAGCATTTAATTTTTAATAAGTAAACTGACAATTTACCTAATGTCCATTTAATAACCAAAGTGGTTGTTTCATAATACGAAAATTTCATTAATACTTTTGTGTCTCTGCATGATATATTANAACGCTCGACCAGTCACCGATTTTTTCATCGCCCATTCGTGTAAATTTTTGATGTTAATCGATCGCTCTTCCTCCTCGGCTCAGCCTCCAGCAACGTTCATTTTTTGGGTGAATGTGTTGTTTCTTTAATTTTCTTTGACTGTGTTTATCCTTTCCGTTACGTCGGTCAGTTTCTCGACTATCGGTAAGAATCTCGCATCGAAACGTGGACAGCTCGTTCGCAACTGTGATCCGATTGATCGTTGGAAAGTCTCGATTCNACTGTGATCCGATTGATCGTTGGAAAGTCTCGATTCGACAAGGCTGACGTCGGATACGATCGGTACGAATCAGATCGCTATTGGTACGCGGAGTCTGCACCGAACTGGATATCTCTAGTTTCGACTTTGTTCGCGATCGCGCTGAATTTATAGAAAGAGGTGCTTGATTCCCTCCTTATGCTATCCTACCGATCGATCTCTTTAAATCTAAATCCCAGCAACCATCGATTTCCTTTTCTTATCGCAGCCGACTAACAAACCAAGCCACGAATAATCCCGAAAATCACGAATAATTTCCTCGTTCGATCTTTTGAAATCTGACTCTCAGCAATGTCTACTTTGTCTCCTCTTTCTCCTTTCGTGTAACCAAGTAACGAAGCAAGTCACGAACAATTTCAAAGACTATGAACAGTATCAGCAGCCGGCTGCACTCGTCGAGTACATCGCTGGCTACGTGACTCGGTCTCGTTCACCAGCCAACCGGCAAATCGTTCGAGCACATCTCTACGCCGCTCTCTAGATTCGTCGCACGTTCTTTCCCGTTTCCACAGTTTCACGGCCAATCGGAGATCCAACTGGCATCGGGGCGAGCTACGCTTCTTTCTACGATTCTTTCTATCGGACTCCCATCAGCAGACGATGCTCTCTGCTCCTCGGTGAATGCAGTTTACGTTACGTGCTCGAAAACGTGATTAACGAACGTTCATCCCGACGTTCGTCACCGAAAGCCAACATCCAATTCAATGATCAATTATCTTTATTCTTTCGTCCTTGCCGGAATGAACTCGATCGCAGAGATAGAGAATAGTAATCGCGTGTTTCGTTAAACGCGGGGCCGAAAACCGAAGAGTTTCTTCAACCTGGAAACTCGATGTGTGTGTGCGTGTGTGTATGCGTGGTACGTATGATCTCAGTTCAAGGCTGAATCGAACCGCCCTGGCATCAGCTTTCCGGCGGCCAGGCTGCTCGTCATCTAAGGAAGTGATCCTGGCGTGACAGGAGCACCTGACTGGCCAGGATCTCGCGCACAGCCACGCTCTGATCGTCGGCGCGTAACGATTCGAGATCAAGGATACTCGACACGCGAGACGATTCCGCACGATTAGCTGGAGAATGAGATTCTACACCGGACGAGGGCATTCCAACGGCGTGTAACGGCTTCACTCTCGATTCGATGCTCGATCGATAAACTTTCGCCAGTCTCGAGTGTTCTTTGCTCGTCGTTGCGCTATGATTACGCAGACAGGAGGATGGGTGGCCGAGAGAGAATCACAGTGCGCGGCGCATGCGAGCCAATCCGGGCTTTTTCCGCTCCAGGCAAAAATTATCGTCGTCGCGATCCCTCGGACATAACCTTTCTTTTTTTTTTTTGTTTTTTCTTTTTAGCTTTCCCCTCTTCGATACGCGATAAAGTTTCACGATCGATCAGGAAACGCTGCCAGGAAACGTGTACTCTCGGTGCTCTCTCTCTCTCTCTCTCTCTCCCACCGGGATTTATTTTTAAATTTTACGGTCGATGCAGTAATCGTTGGTGCTTTATTCGTCGAAGGACGCAGACCCCTGGTTGGCCACCGGAACGAACTGAAACCGGAGGCTTCTCACCGGTTGGTCAATTATATTTCACAAGAGCAGAGATCGCGGCACCTATCTCCGTGCATCGTGCACTCGAATCCCCGACCGAGGATTAATCGCTGCGACACTGGTCAGTCTACGCGAGATTTCAAGTCTCTTCCTGGACACGTTGAACGTGCTTGTTTCCACGCTTTCGCTTCCCTGGGCCTCGTCCCCCTCTGTATCTCCTCTTCAACGTCGAACGAAAACCTCGGTCGAGTAGAAGTGGCTCGAGTTCGCGTGGAAACGAGCGATAAAACGAGAGCGCGTTTGATCGATCGATCGATCGATCAATACGAATAATAATAATCACGACCGCGAACAGCAATCGACTCGCAGCAGTAGAATCAGCCAACAAGTAGTACGGCCACACGTACGAACGTAATCGAATCACACGAAAGGACAGTCACCGGTCACACCGTGTTTCATTTATAAACATGAGCGCTGCTCAACGGTAGATCATGTCTGCGGATCCTCACTGGCTACCACGCTAGTCTTCGTCGACTATCTTCTCGTTCACCAAACGTGTCTCGTCTCGACGTTTCGCGGACGTAATCGCGACGCGGCGAAAGAGAAACCGAAGGTGGACGATATCGATCGCGGATGGATGGTTATAACTCGATAACTTCACCAAAGCGGCAATAATATCGAAACGAAAAGATTTTCCAAACGATCGGCCGAAAGCTGAAAACAGGCTAAAAACGGAGAACCGATGCGGCTGCGCGGCGAAGCGTGTATCGTGTAGCGTTCTGAATTTATTTGTCGTCTCTCTGGTTGCCTCTCTTTCTATCTCTCTCTCTCTCTCTTTCTCTTTCTTTCGCTCGGCGCGTCGTTGTCGACTCAACCAGTTGCCGGCTTGTGCCAGTTCGAGCCAGTTTCGCGACTCCCGTGCCGGCACCTCCTCTTCCACCACCTTGTCCCAAGCCTCGTATCGTCCATTGCCATTACCATCGCCGCCACCATTTCGCGAACTACTTCTACTGCCTCCTCCACGAGCCGATTCATCGTCCCCCCTCCACACAACTCAACCGATCCCACGCTCGTTTCAGAGAGAACTGGCAACGCAGCGGTTGTGCATTTCTGCATCGCAAGCAAACCAGCCGCATCATGCACTGCTGCCTGCCAGCCGCCTCTTTCTCTTGAAAGGATCTCTCCGCTTGTATCAAACTTTTCGCTCCCGACGGGGAAATCGATTTCACGCACGCGTTTCCCATTCGAACGTCGGCGACGACCGTGAAAGAGCGTCGTCGACTTTATTTCCTTTCGCGCAACGACACATGGAAGGACACCGGTGGTATTTTTTGTCCTTTGCACGATGGCTATTTATAAGCTCACGTTCGAAGAAAAATTGCGATTCTAAATTGGTATCTGTTTTTTTTTTTTNTGTTTTTTTTTTGTTTTTTTATTTTTCTTTTTTTTTTTTTTTTTTTTTTTTTTTTATTTATTTCGGGGAAGACTGTGTAAATACGTGGACTTTACGTCCACGAGTTTGTTCAACATTCGTAGAGTATCGCCGCGAATACGGTGTTTGCTTCAAACATACTCGCAATTTTCCATTTAATTATCAGCGAGAGAGAGATGATGATTTTGTAATCATCTGCATCGAAACCACTTGTAGCTGTTTATTATCGGTAAGAAGAAAAGGAGTTGAAAAATGATCCACGTTGTTCCATTTTCAATAGGAAAGATAGCAATAACAAGATTATATATCATGGTTCGTTCAATTTCGGCAGCGGAAGTCGGTCAATGCAAATAATGTTGTTTAATTAGACGAAATACGGAAACTCGCGATATCCGGAATAAGCCAGTTCGTTTATAACGCGTTTACGTTCACCGAGTAGCTTCTTTTTACGACACGAGGTAACAAAAGTGGAGAAGTTAAGTAACGAGCGAATGCCATAAATTAAAAAAAAAAAAAAAGACGATTACATGATTTGTTATGTCGTTTCGAACATCTGTAATTTATGCAACCTACTCCCTTATATAAGGAAGATCAAGACGAAAAAAATATGTATTTACAAACATAGATATTGGTACACAGTAGTAGCTGGAGGTATAGGTCAGACAAAATCATGAGAGGTTCGACACGCGCGTATTAACGACGAAAATCATGTATGCATAAAATTGCGCAAACAAGTTATGAAATAAATCTTTAGTACAGAGAGCATAAGTCAGAATTATTAGTTTAGCGTTTATAATAATATAAATAGTATACCCTATTGTACCACATTCAATATTACTTGAATGATATAAATATTTGTACACGTTTCAACTATATAATTTATTCTGTAGTTATTCTTTTCATAATTTTAATTATCCTCCTATCTGTCGTCATAATCACAAATATTTTAAACGTTTTCCTCTTCATCGTTAAAAAAAAAAAGAAAGAAAAAAATACCAAGATAAGATACATATTCGTCACTGTTTTTACGCACACGTTTCATACACTATTTTATTTATATAAAGTTGATTATGTACTTCGTACATATATAATTTGACTGTTCTCTTTTCCATCAAAGAAATAAAATGAAAGGAAAGTTAATACGCGTACTTACACTGCCTCTGTAGAAGCGTAAGGACTGCCTCCATTTTGCGTGATCAAATTGGATGGCGATAAAGAATCTAGGGGAATCTGTAATCAAACGCAGTGACCAAACTGATTAATACTTTCACGGAGAGAAAAGTATTCAATAATCACTTACGTCGGAGAGAACCGTGCAGTCGTAGCTTGGTTGATACTTGTCCTGCTCGTGTGCCGGTCGTCGCAGAATCTTGTCCCGATCTTGTTTGTGCTTGCGATCGGCTCCTTTCAGCTTGAAGACTTTTACCTGGCAAGAAGCAGCATGTAAACGAGGACCTCCCGGCAGCCGCGTTTCCACCTGGATCCGAAATGGTACGCCTTTCTCCCCACCGTGTTTCTTCGGCGTGAATTCAGTGCTAATACAGTTCACCTGAAACAGATGGATCAAATATCGTTTCAGTATCTTAAGAGCAGAGTTCTATTCAACCTCCAGCAGATGAATTTGATCCTGACGAACAAATTTTCTTTTTGATCCTACTGCGTTATTTCTTAATTTGAAAAAATTACCAAAGAATAGTGCTAAATTTAATTGTAGAACTATCTAATTAAATTTAAGTATAAGGGACGAAAAATGAATTTAAAATCCCTGAAAATTCTCTCTCCCTTTATGAGTCTATAAACTTTCTATGGAAAAATACGAATTGATCATTTTGATAATTTGATAATTCTAAGTCTGTCAAAAGACTCTGAAAAGTTTTTTTCTCTATGTAAGATTGAAACACAAGTTTTTTGGAGTATTACGGCATGTTTAATAATTGATCCAATTAAAGAAAAAAAAAAATATATATATATATTTTTGAAAGAAAAGAAGAAAAAAGAAAAGAGTATGAGTTGATCGTATACCTTTATATAAACGCCGACTTCCTTGGTGGGGTCCCACATGAATTCCACGCTATTATTGGACTGAGATGGTTGACAAACGTCCACCATCCCATAACTAAGGGGAACGTCGACCTCCAGCAATCGTTCACCGGGTCTTGCGCGTTGCCATGCGAGCATCTGTTCCCGCTCGGTGTACTGAAGTCTCCTTTCATGGAAGCAAATGCGTATTGTCGACTGAAACAAAAACGTTGCATGTTCCTTCAGAGACGTTGTAGCACCGTTTGGGTGACTCACATCTTTCGAACGTCGAACACGACTTACGAGCTCAGTTGGGTTGATAGCGCGTGAAGAATAAAGGCCAGCAATAATAACTCTCTAGCTGCAGGCAATTTTCATATTTCCTTGTATTTATATCTTATAGATTTATAGATTTATCAAATCAACGATTAAAAGAAAAAAAATCAGAAGACAGTAGATTTTGCCCGTGGCTGAAGAGTTAAAAATGATTCGTTAATGAATGATGATAATAATAATTATTGCTAAGTTTTCTCTTCGTACGGATCATCTTGGAAAATCATAGTGCAACCAGCATGAGCTCTTTCGATTTCGATTTTGAAGAGGCTAACACGTTGTTTAAGATGTTGCTACCCAAACATAAATGGTCCCCTAATCTATTCCGGGGAATAGATAATAAGTGACAAAGTACCTTCAGAATTTTCCCGCGATAAGCCGACAGATCGCCCAATTTCTTCAATTTTATCTCGTACGATTGTCCCTGATTCAAGTAAGTGAGCGTCTCTTCGTTGACTTTCGTTGCAATGCTCGTGGCAGCCGCAAGCACGTATTGGAAACTATAAGAAACATTACTCTCTTGTTATTCGTTATATCGTTCGTCTTAGTAATTTTTCTTGTTGGGATAATTTTTTTTCGAAAAAAGAACCTAGTCCTTTGAAATACTCAATTTGTCATTGTAAATTTTGCATCAGAACTAAAATAAAATATTGAATATTCCAATATTTTTCACCCGCAATTTCATCGATATCGATGAACTCTTTACCTACTGTATTTAATTCGTAACTATAAGAAACTATCAACTTTCAGAACAATTTAATTTTATATCAAATAAATCAAGAATTCAAAATGAAATTTAAGATTCTCTAACGGTATACAGTGTGTGTCGCTCATCGATGAAAATTCTTATTAATACACATATCACTAGCAACAGTATTATACAGTATTATGGGGACTGAAACAAATCATTGAAAACAAGATCGATGATCTTGACGAAAGTACGAATATTTTGCTATACTACTGACAGAATTAAATGACGTACCGGCAGTCCTCGTTGAGGTCGTTTCCCTGCTGAGAGGACGAGACGTGATTTGCCGAGGACGATGTCGGAGGATACTCCTCGTTCGAGGAGTAAAGCAACTGATGAAGACTAGCTGCTGTCTGCCCATTATTGTTACTGTCAGCCTCGACAGCGCCGTTCGGTGGTGCCGAATTAATTGTTCTCTGTGACACGTGGTTTAAACTGAAGCAGACATTGAACGAGAAAACAACATCAATCCCATGTAAAAATCCCAAGTAATGATATGTTCACAGGGGAGGGTTTCGAGAGACGTATGTTTACGCGTATATGTACTTCTAATTTTCGTGCTTCCTCGAGACTGACGCGACTGCCGATTAATTTCATTACTCAGGGCTGCACTCACTATAAATTAAGGAACACCGAGGGTGAGAGAATCACATCCG
The DNA here is from genome assembly GCA_002806875.1 of Lepidotrigona ventralis hoosana. Taxonomy (NCBI): domain Eukaryota; kingdom Metazoa; phylum Arthropoda; class Insecta; order Hymenoptera; family Apidae; genus Lepidotrigona; species Lepidotrigona ventralis. Next base: position 10,099 of record NIPQ01092858.1, read on the forward strand.
GGGGAGTTCTCATTGCCGTGTTTCAACCAGTTTCAGGGGGAAATCGAGCCTGTCGTGCGAAATGAAATCACACTTAATTCGCGCTCGTCACCGACAGTTTTCGCCAATTCGACGAGAGATGCTTTGCTGCTTGCAAAAAGTTCGCGTGTGGGTTGCGTGTAACGCAGAGTTCCTAATTAGGGGCAATTCCTACGCGGACAATTTATCCGTTGTTCGCGTAATTCTCGAAATAACACGCTCTTAGGGTTTCCATTTCTTCCTCTGTCAACCTTTCTAACGAATCTGCATCCAAGTGTTGTCGTTGCTCTTTTTTTTTTTCAAAACGTTCGCTTGCTCAAACGATTCCTGAGTCCATCACGTACGCGTAGTAGAATATTAAAGTGGTAGAATACTCGATCAACTTTCTGTAGTTGTGATTTGCAGTCAGAGAAACTTGGAATAGAATATCGACTAAACTAAATATAGCTTAATTTGTCAGAACGCTTAAAAACAATCGGCATTCTTTCGCTGTCAATGTTTTACAAAAGGCAGAACTCAATTTTTCGATTATTAGGACACTAAAAAATAATCGACATTCTTTAGCTGTAATTCATAGTCGAGATGACTTCCCGAACACTTCCAAAAACACTTGAAAAAGTATTCAACGCCGTGTTCGTAGTCAAAGGAATCTAGAATAGCGTCAGTCAACTTCGCGAATCGCGTTCGTAGCACACATTGAACGTGACACCGCACGCATTGTGCTATCGCGAACGATAAAGGAATAAAAGTGAATTCCGCGTGAGATTGTATTCCTCAAATGAAACACGTTTTTCGCACAGTTGTGTCGGACGAACTGACGTTTCGCGCTGATTGAGGCCCGCGAGGAGCCTGGTAAAGAGCAAAAGTGATGCTGACTTGACCTGCGTGCCATTTCTTCGATAATTGTACGAAGAAACGCAACGATACACTCTTATCAGTCGCGCGTCTCTGCGGGGGAGTCTCGTGGCAAATTCCGCTACGCTTCTGTTTTCTTCTTGCAAGATTGCTTCTCGTCCACCGTCTCTTCCGCTGTTTACAATTAACAAACCGATCAAACACTGACTGGCATTTTCAAGGAACGACACACGTGGATGGGACGATCCAACGATCTAACGACTCGACGAATGGTGGCAACGATAGAAAAGGGGAAAAATATTCAAGGTGACGAAACGGACGTGAATTCGCTTCAGACACGTTGGTTAATGCCTCCTGTACGTACACCGCGCGAACAAAAACGCGCAGTAGTTCTTCCGTCTTGCTTGGCGGACTTACTTGGAGTTTTGTTGGTTTTCCGGCGATGGTGCTTCTTGCTTGAACACTGTCAACGATGGAAGGGAGAGCAGGGCTTCGCTGCAAACAGACAATTTCGAACGATTATTATTCTTTGATCTCAGAGTGCTAAACTTGTGTGTGAAATACGCACAAGTATGAAATTTCTTAACTCTCAATATATCAAATATTTGATGATACTATTGATAATGTTAGGTAAGTGTTAAATATAATTCATAAATTAATTGATAAAATTGATCTTTGTGTTTGATAAAATTGATCTTTGTTTAAATTAATATTTCTTTAGTCCATTTTAAACTATTTTTAGACTATTTTTTATACATTTGTGANTATTCTTTGATCTCAGAGTGCTAAACTTGTGTGTGAAATACGCACAAGTATGAAATTTCTTAACTCTCAATATATCAAATATTTGATGATACTATTGATAATGTTAGGTAAGTGTTAAATATAATTCAGTTTGATAAAATTGATCTTTGTTTAAATTAATATTTCTTTAGTCCATTTTAAACTATTTTTAGACTATTTTTTATACATTTGTGAAAAATTTAAAGGCACATAAATGTACAGAATGCATGTACAATACACGCGTGTAAAAAATAATCTCAGTTATTTCTATTTCTGCAGTGTCATGTTAATAGAGGCCTGAATTTCATAAATATTCACGATCTACTGGTAACTAGAATGTACACGTGACTGATTAATCTAAATTCACTATTAATGTATGAGCAAGAATAACGAAACAAGTTTCTAAGCGCAAATAGAAAAATTTATTCTCACTGGCCGATTCCGTGATAAAATTTGCTGATTGCATATTCCTTCTTTATACATTTTCCCCAATGAAACGCAATCTTCGAGGCAAACAAATGCAAATGGAATCTAAGTAAATACATTTTGCAAAGTGGAGATCACTTTTTGTGATTACTTCAATACGTTTTTTTTTTTTTTTTTTTTTTTTTTTAAA
>NIPQ01092858.1:21824-32272 GCA_002806875.1 Lepidotrigona ventralis hoosana
TTATTCTATGGTGTAAACGTGTGTCTATGGTAGACGCATGGGAAAAGAAGCGGAAGAAGGTCTACGCGAACGTTTCGTGGGAGAGAATGACAGTTGCACTTGGTACGGCTCACAGGAGGAGAAGCGATTTTAAATTGCTGTCAAGTTGGGCCACGGTCGGATCGATTGTCAGAGTTAGGCGCAATTGTACGACGTCGATACGCCTAACAGAAGAAACAGGGTCTTTGTTGCCACGTCGATCATCGCTTTTCAGTTTAAACGTGAAAACCTGACGATGCAATGATAACCAGGCGCATCATTGAAATGAAATCGTACGATCTCGTGGCACGAATATCGAACACGACCCACAAAATATTTGGAACACGCGCTTGAAATTCCAGAAACTTATCGGCTGTTGAAAGACAGAGATACAAAATTGTAAGAGGGACTGATAAAGATGAGCGTGAAATATTTCGATAAACATAAAATGAAGGAGTGCTTTTGAAATTCGGTCTTGCTGTGTCGAAATTATCTTTCTACTTGATCCATCCAGCCTCTTCATGCTTGCTTAAGAACATGATTTTAATTATCACTTCGTAATCGAGCAATTTATATTCTATTTTTTAATATTGGAGCTATCAAAGGGAATTCCAAGGATTTGTCTCATATTTTGTCGTCGTATCCAAACTGTATAATTTTCGTGAAAATTCAAGAAACTGTAATAGCTTCGAGACGAGGTGATACAATCATTGAAACTGCGATCTCTTTTGCCTGTTATTTTCGCAAACGAATATATTTTGTTATCGGTAATTGGTAGACAAGTAGAATCATCGAAAATATGGTTCAACGATGCTGCTTGGGAAGTCGCATCTTAAATCGTATTAGCCGACCAGCGGGAGGAAAATATGCCATGGTCGGATGTTCTGTGAATGGATAAATGAGTGGACAGGGCAGATTAAATTATAAAACGTTCATAGCGTAATAGCGTGCCACGAATACGAGGTTATTGTTAAAGACGGTCATTAGACGATTGATAATTTTATTATACATCACGGTGAAAGAACGCGAGCAACAAATTTGGGCTTTATTCAAACACGTTTTGAAGAAGATATATGCGCGTGTAAACACATGATTTGTGACCAGAGCTTAGATAAAAATTTCGCTTGACTCGTTCTTTCGATAGGCTTCTTCTATATTTGAAAATTTTCAGCGAACGAACGAATAAAGTACAGAAAAGATCGCCGTCGAAACATCAGATACGATTATCGAAAGTTTGAGCGATTCAAAGATCGTACCTTGCTACGTATTGTACCGACAGCAATCGGTTAAATTTCGCGCCTCGTTACGTCAACAAAAATGGCGGCGGCACATTCGCGCAAAGCGTGTTCCTTATATAACGTAAAAGGAACAACAAGCGAGCTCGTGTGACGCAGCACACGCAAACGTAAACTCAAGGCAAATGCACTCGACGAGACGATCGGCAACAATAAACGCAAACTTGTAAATAATTCCCGATCGATTCGAACGTGGCGATTTCCCTCGGTCGGGCAGGTCTATTTTTTAATAGGCTCTGTTCACGTGCCAATATGTCTTCCCTGGCCTTGAATCGCGACATGACACGCGTGCTCCGCATCTCTCGCGCTTGTCAAACAAAACAAATCGAATCGATAGGAGTGGACGAGACGTATTACCCCAAGAGCGATACGATCGCGACAAATAAACAAGCGTGCAAGTTATCTAGACGAGCACTGCTAAAAACGACGAAAATTCTTACCTGCTGCTGTACACGTTCGAACAATTGTTTTCGGCCTGGTTCTTTCACCCGACAGTAAACGAGTATATCCCTGTCAGCCACACCTTGCACACCTTTCGACGCTCGACATTCGAACAACGACGCACAAATAGATGAGAAAGACACGTGAAGATATTCGCGGCGACGGACGTTTACAGGAGAGCGACGTATACTTTTCGTGGTTACGAATTATCGGAGCTACTGGTGCACCCTCTCTCGGCGATTCGCGTAACCTGCCGACTGGAGGAAGGGAAGCACGGCCACCACGCTCCTCACTTTTTTCCTTCTTTTCCCATATTTTCTCGTTCCTGCAATCATATTCCGTGTCATTTAATTAACACTATCGTCGAAACAGAGAATGGTGCTTCTTAATCCTGCTACAAGCTTCGATGCATTCTGCATAAAGCGTAAGTTGTCAACATGACTTTTACACTGTATCGTATACATCGTCGAGATTGCAATTTGCAGTATTTGAACATTCTGAAAGTTCTGATAAAATGAAAAACACACCGAGAACGCGTCAGGAGTGCGAGAGGTTTTTATTTTATCATTCAGCACGAATGTCATACCTGTCGGTGTTACAATTTCGGCGGAAATAGAACGATTCCACTTGCTGAAATTTGGCGCGAAAACATGGACGATGACGTCATCAATGTACGTTGCACACGGTACGAATTCAAACGGATTAACCGCCATTAGGAGAAATGATTCCTTTATCCTCGAATTTGTAAGTACTTTTTGAATAATTGTCAATCATATTTTTTGCGGTAAAATATCGTGTGCTGGTTCAAATTGACGTTTTAATATACCCGTCGAATTGTTATATTCCCATTAACTTACGTTATTACGATTATTCAACGACAGAAAGATGCTTCTTTGTACAAACTATAAAAGATATGTGCATGTACTTTGTAGTATGGAAATAATCATTTTATGACGAGGTCATTGATGCATATGTATATTACGATGCATCACGATGCAATCTGCGAATATGAAAGCCGTTTGCCTTGGACACAAAAGCAAGGAAGAAATGTGAAAATCAAAAGATCACATTTTAGTATTAATTACGTAACTGTGTTCGAACGAAGTATGTACATATTGGGCAAACGATCACGAGTTGTCAAAGTCGAATCGATGCAACAAATCGAATCAGCCATGTTCAATTTACATCAAATTTGCATAGATTTTCAAGCAATTAAGTGCATTATACAGATATTCCATCTATTGTGAAACAACAATATACACGTTGCAAATTTATCTATAAAAGATAATAATTTTTCATATTTAAAATGACGATTACCAAAGATTTGACGAAATCGAATCCCGATGTTCTAATTGTACAAATTGCCAAGCAAATATCGCTTTCTTTTTTTATAGTTATTCATCTCTGTAGAAAAAAACTTGAGGTTAAGTAAAGTTTATAGCTGGTTACGCTGTCGCCAATTAGAAATTTTAGTATCTCACGGTTCAATCGTTCAATTTATAGAAAGTTATTTCTAAGGTTTTGATATAAATCCTCTTGGTAAAGAACAATCATAAGTCCATCTCCTTTAGAAATTTTCTCCATTTCTCATAATATCATTAACATTATAGTTTCAGTCTTTGTCAGATTTTTATTTCATTTCATTGAAATGAAAATCAAAATTATTGTTGTTCAAAACGATGTAGAATATATTTCATTTTGAGAATTGTTGAAATACTTTTTTTCTTTAATTGCGAGAAATATATTATCTTTTTATACATTTGAAATTGGAGTTTAACATTCGAAATCGATGACTATTTTGACATATAGTAAACTGATAAGTTGTTTCATAGACAAGTAAGATTTTAGATGAATTTAGAAGTTTTAATGATTTAATGATTCGGATAATTGTTTCTGCATTGTGAATATCAAACATACATAGCACTTGTTCTAAAATTTTTGAGGAGAATTATCGGAAATTTTTTTATTTAAAACATGATATGAAATATACAAAGTCTTACAAAAATATAAAGTGTTGTACTTAGATAATTTTAAGGAGCGCGTGTTAAATTTGTTTCACTTAAGATAATGCGGATATTTATGCGTTTCTTAGAAACTTAAAGATGATTTGAATGTGCAAAAATATTCAAAATAGAAATACTCTTCAAGTAGAATACTTACATATATTTTACACTTATATATATATATTTTTTTTTTTTCTTAGTTTGATTTATAAAACTTTAAAAACGCGTAAACATTCGCAATCTGATGACGATACATCATGAGCATAAATTGTTTTCTTACATTACCTTCAACATTACTTCTATACAATCATTCATGAACCGTTGATGAAACAGCTGACTAGGATTTCAATATCTGATCAGACAACGTTTCATTGTGTAAAAGTTAATAGTAATTGTATATAATAAGACATATCTCACGATTTTTTAGCAATTTTCAGATATCTTGTCATACCTGTGGAATTAAGTTGTACATGTCTTAAATTTGAATTCAGATATTTTTACTGATTGGGGGGATACAGATTGATTAATTTACATGTTTAACATTCTTTAACATTATTGCATTGTACAGGACCTTTAGTTTATCTCTCACAATTAATTGTTTTCACTTCTGAAAACAACTGAAACACGCGAGATGTGTCATATGCTATACATTTCAAGAACGCACGTTGAGACATGAGTTAGGGTGACAGTCGAGGAATCCAAGAATGCACTCTTCTGTGTCGTCCTAGATTGCACCTTGGTGACAGAAGCGCGACCAGCGCCAAAATAGCACCCAATAGGGAAACTCCGCACAAAGCACCAGCTGTTACATCGTGCAGAGGGGTTCCAGATTTAGGGGATTTGGCAGCAAGTAAGAGAAGCCCTGCACAGCTTAGTGCCGACAATCCTGCGAGTCCAAGTCCTGTCCAAGTTCTTCTTAATGTTCTACAAGCGCCAGCTAGGGCGCAGCAGGCTCCGCAACCTGCTGCACTGTCGTAATAATATCTGCAAATGAATATCCGTTTAGTTACTAATAAAAGTTACAAATCTTTTTTTCCTCGCGTGTAATTACCTTCTTCCTTGCGTCCAAGACAAGTACAAAGCCAAACCGCAGGTTAAAATACCAACCAAGACCAACAAGAGCGGTGCGTTTCTTCTGTCGTTCTTCTCCAAACCGCTAGCCAAGGTTGTATTTGCGTCACTGTTCGGTGGTGACAGTGGTGGAACCTATATAGATAAACCACATGATTAGTTCATCATTTCATTTTATCTGTTACACGCGGTAACTGTATATTACAAGATGTGTATTACAGAAAGAAATTTCTCAAACTCTCAGTTTCCTAATACACGCAATGAAAATGTCTGTGGAATAATGCTGTTAATAATAGATGCTGTTACTATTTCAATAATAATCTCGATTTTGATGGAAATTAAATTAAACAATTTTTTACAATTTTCTGCAAGTCGTTTGGACCTTATACAATTACTTACCACTGCGGTTCTAGCGATAAAGGCACTTTCTATGCTTTGGTACGCGTTTCTTTTCTGTCCTGCTGGTATCACTTGATACTTTGGTGAACCGGATACCATTGGCATAGATTCTGGTCCATTTTCCAAGTACGCGTAACGAGGCGGTGGGTCACCGTGACCCATCGTTACAAGGTCAACCGGAGCCGTGCCAATGTATCGTAGTCTTCCACAGTTGCTGGCTGGACAGACATCCTGCTGTCGAGGCGGGTTTTCTAATAATGGCAGGCACCTTCGTGCCGATGGCTCTTTGTTAGGGGTGGAAGTTTGAGGTCCCATGGAGAATGTACGATTGTGTGGTGTTCCTTGAGGCGTGGAACGCGTAGGACTAAACGTTCGACCTATATTCCATGAAATTTAACTTTATATACAGACTATCTAAAGTTAGAATAAATGAAAGATATTGCAGTGATTTAGATTTTTCCACGATATATGTTCTTTAAATTCTGAAATTTCAATGCATTCCACAATCCCACTCTCAGTTTGTAACCTGAGTGATCTATGAATTTACTAAGATGTTTCTTCTACTTTGGACATTTTTCAAGACAAACATTTGTCGAACACGTGTGTACCAGTTGGGGAACCACTCGGAGTGAGTGCTCTTCTTTGTGGTGTACCGGTTTGATTGAACGACTGTTGTCTCTTTGGAGATAGAGTTCTCTCCTCGGATCTGGATCGTGGCTTCCTCGGAGTGGTCAATATCTCGTGCAGTTTTTGTGTAGCTAGATTGTTTCTCGGGGAGACCGATAGCTCTTGGGCGTTTCGTTCCGGTAGAGCTGGAGGGTCTTCTTCTTGCAACGGCACTCTAGTGTAACGACCTAGTAACATGTTGTTATTTTAATCCCTTTGCATTTGAAACATGTCGCCACGTAATGTCTCCTCAAATGAAATATCTCACGATGCAATACTGCTCATATAATTATTTCACATAGCAGGTGATCTTTAACCAAAGACGATGTGTTAACTCATCGTCGAAGAAGCATTTTCCAATGGCAAGTTAATCATATTATCATCCTTACTTAAAAAGTTAGCATTGCTAATCTCTTTCATATAAATTCACGATATTCATTTACATATTCATTTTTATCAAAATCTCATCCGAAGCGTATCAAGAACATTACCCGACGAACATGTTGACACCACAATCGCGAGAAAGTCGCAATAAAATTCCAAGGCACATCTACTACCAATTAATCTACTATTCTAATAAACCTACCCTGTGGCGTTTTGATATGCCTCCGTGTCGTAGACACATGTTGCGACGTATTCCACGCGGTCTTCTCGTCCTCATAATCCGGATCACCCGGTACAACGGCATATCTTCCGCTGTTGTTCCGACAACTTTGCATCTGCAGTTCCCGCCCGTCGTCTTGGTTGGTCGCCGGTGCAGAACGTTGTTGCACCTGCTGGTGTGGAATGAACTCGTACCTCAGCGAACCCCTCCTCTGTATCTGACCCCTCTGTTCGTCCTGTATGTACTCGTACCTTGAACTTTGATTGTATATCGCGCGATGTTCCTCCACCGGGACGCTTCCATATCTTCGATGCGTGGGATTGCTGTTACCCTCGAGGTAACAGTATCTGTCTCTGCTGTCCGTGTTCTCGATCCTACCATCCACGCCTGGCTCTTGAAACGCGGGGTTATTTTGACCACCGTTGTACTGCAATTGCAACGGCGGAGGCGGTGGTGGCAGATCGTCATTGTTTTGAAAATGAGGCGGTGGCGGTAAATCGGCAGTTTGGTCTTCCGGTATGTATTCCGATTGCCGGCAGAACGACGGATTCGTGTAACAATGAACCGGAATTGGTTCTGTCGTTTGGGACATCATTTTATCGTCTCGGATTCGTTCAATTTTCATCAAACTTTCCGAAGGTCGGAGGTTCTTGCTCATTTATTGATCAGAGTCTTTACTCAGCGAGTTAACTTTATTGAGATTTCTGCGCACATTTAGAATGTGGGTTCTCGTAGCTTCTGTTCCAAAGAGTTATCCTGCCACTTACGATTTATTCTTCGACGATTGACGACAATCAGGAAAACGTTGCTCACGTAGGTTGGCGATGTCCAAGTTTCGAGGGAGAATGTTACCGTTCGTGTTGTCGTTGAGGCGATATCTTTCGTGGAAGCACGGTATACCTTGCACATTTTTTTCTTTTCTGTTCGGTTTCACAGCAGTCACGAAACACTCTGACTTTCAGACTTTCTCCATTATTTCTTCGATTGCATTCCGCTACTGTGGAAAATTTCTTTTCACTTTGGTGTGAGAAACTTGATGCGAGTGGCAAAGTCCGATGTTGAAGTGCGTTCGATCTGTACAGTACGGTTGCTTCCAACGAACTGCCACACGAGTTCCCTCCAGAGCAGATGCACGAAGGGCGTTTCTTCGAGCGTTACCACCGCACACGCGTGTGCATATGCGACGTATTACCTGAGGGGTTGTCAGAAGGTTCACATAATATAAAACTTGGTGTCACATACCAAGGGTGGGGGGGGGAGTCCTTTCGTATATAGTACGTTCCTTTTAACGTTTTCTACCCTCGACAATATGTCAAGGAATTTATATCACCTCCGCCATGATATTTAAATTTTAAATACCATTCCGTATTAATTTCAAAATTTAGATAGAAATACCTAAAATGATCGATTCGTAATTTCTCGTGAAAACTTATGTGGATTTACAATACACATGGTAATGGTTTGGTTTTAGAGGGATTGAATGATTGTATTTTTTTTTTATCACAAACTGTCTCTTATTCTTTTAATTTCTTCAATCATGAAGTTTCTATAAATATATATCTGTAATTTCGCGAGCAATTGTAAATCGAATAACTGAATGTTTTGGAAATCACCAATATTTGAAATATTCCACAACGTAATAAGTCGTCACCAAAAAAAAAAAATATATATATACGTAGAATTTCAAGAAATCTTGTTGAGCATTTATAATTGACGTTTCTCTCATTCATTAATCATCGTGTTTTGACAATTTTATTTACTTCATTGCTTCGATGGAATATTACAATACTATATACTATATTAATACTATATTATAGTATATACTATATATATATATACTATATTACATTGACTTGCTTATAATAANTATATATATATATATATACTATATTACATTGACTTGCTTATAATAATTTTGTATACTATCTACTTATCAGAATTTTAATCGAACGAAACTAGCGACAATTAACTGACAACTTTTTCTCTTCTCCCACAAGTAAATGTGCAAGTATAAAAAGCGTTATCGTCTGAATATCACGAAAGAACTTCAGTCGAAGGCACTATAGACAATTTTCTGGGCAGCTGCTGCGACCGTTGGGACGCGTGCCCCAATCGTAACAGCTGCTCCAATACAAACGCGTCCCGATCACAAACACGCTCTTTATCTTTCACTCTTCGTGCACGAAATACACGGTTAGCTCATACGTGCTGGCGAATGTCACGTTAACGGCCGAAAAGTCATTTCGAGGAACAGAGGGGGAAGTCGACGCATTAAAATTCCGAGCGCAAATTGGAGTCGCCGATGAGAGTTTTTGGGAGGAATTATTGCGTGCGCGGAGACTTTAACGCTCGGTGAAGACGCGACTATGCAGATGATAGCATCATTCATAATTTTTCGAAGTTCTATTTTACACGCTGGCGCGTGTGCTTGTCTGTCAAACCTTGTCTGTCAAAATTAATATTATTTTCAGGAAGACTATAATCGTTGAAGTAACGCCTAATAGTAACCTAAGTAGTTTAGGTTTTAACAAAAAACCTATCAGTATTTCACGCATGAGCGAATGGAATCTATCCTTCCAAAGATCCGGGAAGCTTGCACAAAATTCTCGAGAGAATGAATATAAGGAATCGAGGGCAGAAAAAGTACCATTTTTTTTTCCTCACCCGCGTCATTAACATATTTTAATAAATGACGAGAAGGTATATTATCGTCTTGAACGATATTTTTAGTATAATGAGAGTATTTTTTCTTTAAGCGAGTTGAACGCATTTCGTTTCGCCCGTGTTAAACATTCGTCGTTATTTTAATTGGAATCGCGATCAGTTCCCAGGAAAGCGTGGCAGATTTTCCGCTCGAGTGATTTATCAGTGACCAGAAGAATTTTATTGCTGGAGACCGAGAAAGTGAGCTTTTCTCTTTTCTTGCGGTAAATGTCAGGTTAACATATCTCTCGTCCGTGTCTTAAGAATTGAAATCTTTACAATTATTTCCCTACTCTTCGATAATCTCAAAGTATCTCATTTAATTCTCCATGTAATTTTTGACTTCTTTTTTTCCTTTTCTTTTCGCGTTGTGATTATCTTTTTGTAAATTTCATACAGAAAAATATGAAAATTTCCCACAGCTGGAGAGCTGAGGGAGGGTTGAACGTGCAACAAATCATCAATTCGTGAACAAATCAACTGAAATTGGTGGTAGCGTTAAAATTGCTCGCGAGGAAATCGCTTTGAAAAACATGAGTGCACACGTGCCCACGTTATTCTTATGACACGTGCCGAAAACGTGTCGGTTTTTGTTCCTCTTCTGTCAATGGTTTTCGACTAGGCTGTGAATCATCGAACCTTTCCCCATTAAACACTTTGATGTTCAAACCATTGATGTAGTATTTTTACCATACGATACGGGGTATTGTTTGCAGGAAATTGAAGAATAAAATATAAAAGGTATATAAAATATTCTGCTTCCCGGTCGTAATAATCTTTATTGACCGCCCTTTTAATCACTCTGGTACAAACAGCGCAATCAGATTAATTAATCCCTGTTGTTGGGAATTGTCTTCACGTGAAACGCCTATGCACGCCTTTATATGCCAACTCTTCATTTGAGATAAAAATAAGAAGAAGACGAATTACAGAGACTAATTGAATTTATTTTTAGATTATTTCAAAAAGATTTAGTCACGACTAGTAGTATTGTTAATTTTTTTACAAAGTAGTATTTCACTAAATCTCATTAAATCATGAGACGATCGTGAAATATTAAAAAATTAGCAGTATCATCCTTTGCCATTGCAAAAGATATTATACGATTATTATTAAATTGGATTGATCGGTATTAATGGTAGTATGTGGGCTCGAGCCTGGGAGAAAAGGTCGGGTGCCAAGCCCCTGTGTTTCTACGAGGAACAAAGGTTAGCCTAAGTCCTTCGTGACGATTCTACGAGCGATGAT
>NIPQ01092864.1:0-13515 GCA_002806875.1 Lepidotrigona ventralis hoosana
TATACACACATATATATATATATATATATATATATATATATATATATATATATATCGTGATCCAGCTTTTGAAAGAAGCTCGCTCTTCTTCGTCGATACCTGTCGTGATCAAATCAGGAAAAAGTCTGCTGCCTCGAACTTGATCGAGTAATACTCGTAAATCAACGTTGCGAAATATTGTATATACGAGAAATAACCTGGATAAAATAAATTTTGCTGCTCGAGATTTTTCTATCTACGAGCGAGCCTAATTTGAAATTTGTTTCGCTGCTGGGAAACGTGTAACTCTGTTTATTCCCGCTGATATTTACAGACGCGGACCATATGAAAACGTAACAAAACTCGCCATTTCAATCAAGCAGATACATGTATGTATAAGGTTTCTCCGAAAAGTATCCAATTACTTCAATGTTCGAACTTGAAAGTATGGAAAATATAAAAATTGAAAACGTATTGCAGGTCTCTGTTTTATCTTGTAATGAAATGGACCGCGATATAGAGTCAGGGGGGACAAATAGATGGGATTACATTTTATTACATTTTTACTTAAAACTTGCACGTCCAGCGGAAAAAATTCGAAAACAATGATTTTATCCGTAATCCGCGTTTGAACGTATAGCTATATTTCACAAATATTCAGGAGAATTTATTGCGTTGTTTAAAACGAGAGATTTTTTTTTTGAAAAATGGTAAACATTAAATTCTTCGTTGAATTTCATCAATTTACATAAAAAAATTATCTTCAATAATTTCCGAGATATTTGACAAAGTATGTTCCGCATTCCCCGAACTTTGAGGGTAGTTTTCACCCCCTTCGACATATCGATATGAAACCCGCAGCGCTAACGAAAGCCTCATAAATCGGGCGAAAAGATTGATCATGGTCGCGCAATAATGCAAGTATTTAGTTTCAAAAGTGTCCGCGTTAATTAAGCGTTCGAGGGATCGACTGAAAGATCGGGCGAAATCACGGGTAATTGGCAACAATCACCGAACGACGCTTCTGTTTAATCGGCGAACAGTGACATTTATGGAAGCCTCTTGCTTTGCATAATTGCCGCTTGCGCACGTTCGACGACGATGCAGCAGAAGAGACAGAGAGACAGAGAGAGTCTTCATTTGTCGGACGAGTTGTTACCGGATTGTTGCTTCGTGGTTTGTGTATTTCTGCGACGTGTTCAAGTAAGTACTTACCACGTACTCGCTGCTCACGATAGCAACGTTAGTGCAATTTGTCCTGGATGATGGCGATATCGTCAAGGACAATTTACGACTCTGTTTTTTCCCCCCCCTCTCTTTCTTTTGTCTTAATTTTCACGTTCCGAAACTTCATACCGAGTCGAATGAATTCAATTTTATTTACTGAGTTTTCTCAATTACGAGCAACATTGACTACGTTCAAATTCGTTCTCTACGAAGAGAATGATACATGGTCATTCGACACTTTTACGTGGATTACGGTGAAACGCTGGTGAAGATGAAGTACACTAACCTGTTCTGCAGACTCGGTGATAAAAGAGTGGCAATATTGTATGCTGAAGTGGGCTCTAGGCTCTCGGGCGAGGAAGCTGAATTGAGCGTGCTGGGGTTCACAGGTTGCGTACGAGATGCGCCTCAACGCGTGCGCCATTTGCACGCACTGTAAAAAAAAAAAAAAAAGAAAACAAAGTCGATAATTGTCCACAATTTACTTATGCTGTAATTTTCGTCAGAGTACAAGTTCTTTCACAATCCTACAAGACCGAAGGGATATCTCTTCCCCAAGTGTATGTACTTTGTCCACAGTTTTGAAACTGTGCGTGCATTAAATAATCGTCGGAAAGTCAACGATATCGACGAGCCTCGTGTCGTATCGCCGTTGAAAATAATAATCAAACAGACCACTGATTTCGCGCCGAGCACCAAGGTAATACCAACAATTTCCCATCCCGTGTTTACCGCGTGGGATCCGACTATTTGCAAAACGGATGGTAATTGCCAGCCTTCCCTTCCCTTTTGAATACTAAATAAAAATGTCTACCGAATAATGATACGCCGTGGCTTCGAAGGCACGGGGCCAGGTCAGAAGATCAAAGCAGCTTGTTACGTTTAGCAGTCTGCACCGGCAACGGGAATATTTCTCAAGCATAAAGTAGCGAGACGTCTCTCGCGACACCGCTCTCGCCCGTTATCTTCCGTGGCTCGTTGAACCTCCCTTTGCGATTTTTTTTACGCGTTCTTTACTAGTTTTCACCGTTTACTCATCCTACCTCGTTACACCGTTTCCTCTTTCCAAACTGCATACGTTCAGGAACGTTCGACGCTTATTTCTCAGTATTTTCACGCATGGCCGCCATTTTGTTCGAGCGCTACTCCATTTCGGCGATCGCGAGTAATGCGAATATAGATAGGCAGATACATAATTTTAATAATTATTAATTTAGGAAGGAATTAATAAAATAAAAATAATATATATTATTATTTATTTATCTATGACTTTTACTTTATTTATACCTTATAAAATTAACTATTCTGTCTTATTGAAAAGCTGTTCATTGACAAGAATATTTGTTCCTCCTAATCTGTACATTATAATTGTAATCATTTCCTTTATAATTTTAATACTTTTTTCAAAAATTTGCTTTACAAAGAAAAGTTCTCTTCGAAGTAAGAAAGTTTAATGGAAAAATTCAAAAATTCTATTGCATCTAGTTATATTCTTAAAATTCCTACATCATTTATTTATTTTCCGACTCATTCAAAAATTTGCTTTACAAAGAAAAGTTCTCTTCGAAGTAAGAAAGTTTAATGGAAAAATTCAAAAATTCTATTGCATCTAGTTATATTCTTAAAATTCCTACATCATTTATTTATTTTCCGACTCTTATTTATGAAATTTTGGTTCAATACTTGGAATATTTCTTATAATCCAAGTCCTGTCTGGATTATTTTTGTCTATACATTATTATTGTCCAAATGTTGATCTTGCATTTAAGAGATTATCATACATTAATATTTATGAAATTTTGGTTCAATACTTGGAATATTTCTTATAATCCAAGTCCTGTCTGGATTATTTTTGTCTATACATTATTATTGTCCAAATGTTGATCTTGCATTTAAGAGATTATCATACATTATAAAGGATGTAAAATCAGGATGGTTAATTCGATTAATTCATATAAATGGTGCTCCATTTTATTTTATAATAATATATTTGCATGTATGACGAAAATTTATTTTACTACTCTTTTAAAATAGGTCAAGTTTGAATGGAAGATCAATTATATTCTTATCAATAGCTACTGCATTCTTAGGATATGTTCTTCCCTAAAAATCATTTTATTTCACGTTCAAAAAAAGGGTCAGGTGAAATTTGATTCTTCAAGAATGAAATCTCAACGAAAACGGTGCCACACTTCTCAAGCAGAATTCGACACAATTTATGTCGGAGTTCGAACGATTCTTTTCATCAATGTGCACTTTTATCCCAATCGTAATCTGTCTGTCGGGTCAATTGAGTGTTGCAGAGTGCGTNTTACACGTGTTCCTTGCAGATGCGTTCGACTTTTAACTTTCTCTCAATTGTTTGGACATTGATCTCCTGTTCCCCATTCGAGAGATCCAATAACGAAAGTTTCCATCGCGATGAAATTTTCGATGGTCGATTGAACGTCGGTGCAGAGATTAACGAGGGGGTGGGAGAGGGGGCGAAGCTGCGAAATTGAGAGCTGCGTGACTGACGATGAGAACCGCAAGCCTGGTTCAGTGCTAGCAAGTGACACGCACGATTAGATTGAACGTCGGTGCAGAGATTAACGAGGGGGTGGGAGAGGGGGCGAAGCTGCGAAATTGAGAGCTGCGTGACTGACGATGAGAACCGCAAGCCTGGTTCAGTGCTAGCAAGTGACACGCACGATTCTCTGCCACGAGTTTCGTGTCACGTAAGTTGCGTAACAGGTGGCATGGAGTGACAGAGGCTTCTCTAGAAAGGAAGAAGGAGCACAACTCTCGTCCACTTATATTAGAAAAGTTATCACTCCGGACATTGGGGGAAATTGAATCAGTCAATGACGGAATGTCACCCGCCAAGCACGACACCACCGTGTATTCGAAGAGAAAACTTTCTTATTTCCCGAACGATTGGACGTTCGAATTCTGCTTCCGAGAGAGAAACGTGAGAAATAAACGAGACGTAATACTTGGTTAGNCGTGAGAAATAAACGAGACGTAATACTTGGTTAAGTAGTCGTGATGTCACAAGTTTCGTGCTCTAAATCAACCCCTTTGCGGATCGTATTCACTAACTCAAGTTTCTTCTACGATTTCTTTCTTCTTCGAAACTTGTTTCTACCGATAAGTGTAAAAAAATAAAATCCGATAGAGGCTAATTAGGCTGTTGATGTCGAGATGGGAATTTCATTGCACGTAGGCAGTGATACTTAAACAAACAATAATGATAGTTACGACAATCTGTACAATTCAGCTGAAACATTTCTTGCAATTTAATTTTTGAAAAAAAAAGAACTTTCTCAATCGGGTTCAGTCATTGGAGCAAATAATAATAATTATTCGATCTGAATTCGAAAGTCACTAAGTGATCTACAGTGCAAAAAAAGGGTGAATTTCGAGTATTTAGCTTCCGTCACAAAAAGACCGACAATCGATCGTTTCGTTAGCGATAATTGCCAGATCCGTCGTGATAATGAAACATTTGCACGTCCCGACAGCAAGGCATAGATTTCCGGCCACCTTAATAGCGACAGTAATTTAACCGATTTTACAAATTACTCATGGGTATTTCCCAGAAGATCTATCGCGCGACCTGCTCTTTGACCCAGTTGGTGAAACGCAAACGGTATGCTAAAGTTTAGATTCGCTCTTGTTTTGCCAGTGCACACGGTAATTTGTGTACTGTGCGCCTCGGTGTAATTTCGGCACACGAATTTTGCCGCTGGAAAGTACACGAAATGAAGTAGTAAATTGCTGTTAGCGATACGCGGAAAGTATCCCCATTTAATATCTGTGCTTCAACTTCCTCTAATGCCCCGTGATACAGATAGTGGCCGAGGGCCAATTATTTACGAGCTGGATCATTTGAAATAACTCCAGTTGGCTAACAGAATTTGAATTCTCTCTGAAATTGAGAATAAACTTTGCGGATAAAAAAAGAAAAAATGAAGAGAATTTGATTTCCGATCTTGTCTGTAAAAGCTACGAGTTTTCACGTTCGATCGCTCGCTATTAAACCAATATGGATCGCGCTGGCAGCGATGACTATTATAAGAAATGCATAGAGACGGTCGGAAGAAACGGGAATAAAATTTTCATCGATCGCGTAGCTGGCTAACTATCAAAATAGGCCTTCCGGGCCGTGTGTCGTCTCGCTTTTCTCCCCGGCGGGATTTTTTCCTTCGACGTCTGACACGAAAAGACTTCTTCAAACTTTCGTTCGATGGCTGGCGGCATCGCTGGCAAAGTTTCGGGCCACGGTTGAAGCAGGAAAGCAAAAGAGAGAGAAACAAGGATTATCAATCAGAATGACAGCGATATAGAAAAGAGCTAAGCCACATTAGTCTCCGCCCGGTGGATTCATTCTCGCTGCCAATCACGCCACTTTCAAATCTCCCGGGGAACCCTAGCAACCGTATTTCCCGCTGTTTTCTATACGGCCGCGATGAAATCGAAAATATTGCCTTTGGTTCGAACGTCAGAAATGGTCAACTGTCGTACTAGATAATTCTTTTTTTCTTTTCCTGAAGTTAGTAAAAGTATTTAATAGAGGAATTTCGTTGTAATATTTTAATTATTTTTGGTGGTCAAACTATGTTGATTTCAATTGAAGGAGAGATTGTTCTGTGAAAAAAAGTTCAAAAAAATAGCTCTGAAATAGTAAACATAATTATTCTGAATTTAATTATATATTTTATAATAAATGTATGTTCTTTCACGAACAATATCACGATTTCATAAGAATTTAATAATACATAGATTTAAAACTATTAGTATTATAATTAACAATTTTTTTCAAATTAATTTTCTTTTTGGTTGACGAAATTAATTTCTTTTCTCTCTCTCTCTCTCTCTCTCTCTGTCAGTGTTCATTTGAACGTGAGTCTTTAAAATTTGGTGTTGCACTTGATCATTTGGTACTTGGTCTGAGCTGAGTAAATCAGTCGTTTGGTTAAAATTAAGTTAAACTCAAGCAAGTCACTTTTAACATTCAGTCGTCTGAACTAAGTTAAAATTAAGTAAATCACTTTTTCAACACTCAATAATCTGAACTGATTTGGTCAAAATTAAATTAGAATTAAGTAAATCACTTTTAGCACTCAACGAGTGTGGTCAAAATTAAGCTTGAATTAAACAAATCACTTATCACTAGATCCGAATTAAAATCGGCCAGAATTAAATTAAAATTGGGTAAATCACATTTTTAAAAAGCCAAATAGGCGGAAAGAGTCAACTTTTAGAAAAATCTGCGGTAGTTTCAGATGAATCACGTTGTGTTAAGTATTACTTTTAGTTATTAATTAAATTGAATATAATTATTAATTGAATTAATTAAACTGAATATTCATAAATTCATATAACTCATATAACTCATTGAGGTATTATAAATCGTCGGTTTAACGTTATAATAATCGTTACGTGTTCTACGAGGAGTATAATGAGAGATATAATTGCAGCTATTTGAACGTAAAATAAATAATACTCTTAATGATAATTATACGCATGTAAGTCGATTCATTTTTGCAGATATTTCTTCTTCGTCCTTTTTTCCCTTTCTCGCTTATTTAAACAAGGAGTGACGTTAAATGAAATCGAATCTGTCGAAATATAACTGAAACAGTCACTGTAAGTGACGACCTCGAATTTCCAGTTTAATTAATTCTAAAAGAAAAAAAAAAAAATTAAACAAATCGCTCCGTCGTCGTTTTTATTATCGATCGATCGATAAATGCACGGGAAGGTCCGACGAAGATAATTGCTGGCAATTTTCGACGTATAAATTTCGTCAAATTAAATTCGCCAGAAGCATACGTGCAGCTAGATAAATTCGAGCAATTTGTTTCGTCGTCGCGTCGTGATTATTTTAACGAGCAACTGCAAATAACGTTGAAACGTTGTTAATTGCTTTCGCAAACAGAACACTTCATCGAGCGATGGGTATTTGGGAAGCAAAAATTGAAATAATAATACCTATACTCGTTAAAGGGAGTTATTCAGAGGTGAGCAAGACACGAGGCAAGAAGATCGCTTGTGATCTGTGCATCCCACAGGGGATGTGGTTGTTTGATGAACTTCATTTTTGCAAAAGACGCGGCTTTTAATGCGAGGAACACTCTTATTGCGAGATATATGTTCGTCAGATGTACAAAGGTGTGTCGTCCCGCACCGAAATAGTCTGGCGAACTAAAAGCTATCACGGAAGAGCGTCACTCGTGTCTAGCACGTTCATCGGTGAACGTCGTTGGCCGACTTTCTTTGTGGGTCGCACTTTGGCAACGCGCAAAAAGAACAGACAGTGTTAATTCTAGTTCTTTTTCCTCCCTCCCCGTTTCGAAACGTGCAAACGTGAAAGCCCTCCTCCTCTCTGTCTGCCTTTCTTTTTCCACGTTCTCGCCGGGTGTCTCTCCTCCCTCCCTCCGCGTTTCGTTTCCTTTCTTTTTTTTTTTTTTTTTTTTTTTTTGGTTTTGNTGTGTACGTGTGTGTCAACATGCATTGGTTATACTCACTTTTCCATCTGGACTGCATACTTTAATACCCGCGAGCGACACTATCAGGAGAACGGATGTGGACCGATCGCTATACTGAAAAGAAACAAACGTTTTCATATAGCGATTGAAAAAACATTGCAACTGCTACATACACAGAGACATGCTTGATCCCTTGGCATACGAACTGAACGAAACTCGATACGATCGAAGAAATAATATTTATTTTCCATTTTAACATTTCACGTTATAACGCTTAACAAAGATAATTTCTACATTTTCGTATAAAGGATGAGATTTGTTAGATGGAACTACTTTCACTCATTGTCAGTGGATGTAGATCTTTTACCTAGGGCCATCTTCACTCGCACTTGCTTCTTCAGTTGAATAATCAGCCATACGAATTTGTCGAATGACGTCGATCTCTGTTTTCACTTGAAATTTGCAGTTCGACAATTTGGCTCTCACTGTCTGTTACTTTTGCAGAAATTCAAAACAGACGTTTTACAAGGTTCGCACTTTAACACTGAATAATGTAATTATCTCTGGTAATTTTTGTTTCACAGTTGCACTAGAAGCAAATTAATATTATGAACTACCAAAATGGTCAAAATGACCAATTTTTAATTTTCCATGGAAACTTTGTATATTCGTGATAATGTATTTTTACATATTCGAATGATTTTTGTTTCACAGTTGCACTAGAAGCAAATTAACACTCTGAACTACCAAAATGGTCAAAATGACCAATTTGTAATTTTCCATGGAAACTTTATATATTCGTGACAATGTATTTTTACATACTCGAACGATTTTTGATAAAATATATTAATAGGAGCTTGTGTTTGCGTTATTATTAATTTTTTCTTGTATCTTGAATTCCAATTTCTTCACTAAAAATGTTATACTTTAGTTGTCGGTAATTCTAGCGTTAAATCTGCGCGCGTCAATGTGTACAGTCACTTGTAGAATACTCGACGTATTAGACTGTGAATGCCTCATTGTCGACTTTAACCCTTTGGCGCCTGAAGGCTTGCTTTTAAAATTTCCTTTCGAGGTACTGTTGGCGCCCATAGGCGCCTAACTTCGCTCCCCTGACGAGAGGCGCCTATGTGCGCTCACTTCACGCTGGTCGAATCAAACCGAAGGTATCTACAAGCGCCCAGCAAATGTTATCGACAATGATTGCAAGGAAAAAGTGAATTCTAATTCAACAATTACGTTCAATCACATACCTATTATTTAATCGTGATTAATTTACAGTTGTTTCATTCAACACCGTCAAAATGAAAAGTAAATCGCGGTAATAAATTAATCACAAAAACTTTGCTAGATTATTCGATAAATTATGAAATAGAGCTTAAGGTTATACCGTCAAATTTCCAGTAATGCGCACCAACAATTCAATACGAATAAATAAATAATACTGATTTAACGTAGTGCGAGTCAGTGTTTGGATTATTCAATACACCTACTGAGAAATGCACGTTGACGAAAAATTTCGTCATTCTCAGTGTGTGCTACCTGCCGTACCGACTGGATTAATCTGGCAAGCGTATGACGTCTTTTAGAGGTTAATTATTAGTATGTGCCATCGCTACTAGACGGGATCTTCCAACATTTCCAACAAATTCGAAACGGCTTGTTCCTTCTTGGAACAAGAAGGGTGAAAAAATGAGAATTTCGTCGTGACTAATTACGCCGATAGTCGATAAAAGGCAGAAAGTTGTCGGAGTTTGCTTTCTTAATTAAGAAAGAAGTTGCTCAGTTCCGCGGAATGGTGGTATTCAACCTGTTTCGCGATGGAATATAACGATGGAAGGCCTCGGACGCGCCAGCGGTGTATCGAACGCAACGGATATTCCACCACCTTTCAGAACCTCTGCAGGCCCTCTGCTAATTTTCGAAATTAGAAAGCTGGCAAAGCGAGCGGCGCGATTGAAAATGGCACTGGCGAAAGAACGTTCGCTGTTCCCCGGTTGGAGACACGGCTCATTGTCTTAAAAACCCACTGAGATGGATAGACGTAGCTCGAGAGTAGAAAAGGGGGAGGGGATCGTCGGTATAATTACTGTAAAGCAAGGGGTGGTTTTCGATAAAGGACGCCAGCGCGCTCCTTTTATACGGGGTGACCTGCGAAGTCTTTTCTTCGTCTCCTTTTCAGCTGTCATATTGTCAGGGATCACACAGATGAGGCGATATATCGTCCTACGTAGAGATGATAGATTAAAAAACAGCTCGCTCCGCGATTGTGATTTCGTACGCCATCTCTCCGTTTTTCTACTAATATTTCAATAATACTGTAATATTACTTTTATAATAAAATTAAATTTATATATACTCGATGGACAGAGCCAAGGGGGGGGGGATGAAACACTTTCGACAAATCGAAGAGTATTACCTTTCATTTAACGTTCAAGGTTTGCTCGACCGAGTTTTATTGTCGTTGCACGTTGAGAAATTAGAACGCGACAAATTGGAATTCATTATTACGAGTGGGTGAGATGTTTTCGACGAATTGAGCGTCACTCTCGTTCAAGTTTAAGCTTCGTTCAGACACGGTTACGTTGAAAACGTAAATTAGAATTTAGGAAAAAAGGAAGGAACAGAATGTGAAACGCACAACACTAAAAAAGAAAAAAAGAGAAAGAAAAAGAAAAAAAAAAAGGGGCCGTCTCTTTTGTCTCGTTTTCCCGTTTCGAGGGATAACGCAGTTGAGACGAGCCCCAGCCGCGGGGATCCAGTGACCCAGAATTTCACACGTGTGCACGTTTACCCGGGGCGAATTGTGAATGACCGCGCGCGCGTCAAAGCGCGCCGATGCAAGCGCCTTGATACGGCGCGCGAGGAGCGAACGAGGACGAGGACGAGGACGTTTATTCCAGGACACCCGTTGGTTCGGCCACCTTTGTTCGGCGGGGGTGATTAAAAAGTTGCTGAGCGAGTCGCGCTGGCAGGAGGACTCACAGAGCGCGAGGCAGATACACGCGTACATACGTACACGTACGTACATGCATACAGAGAAGCGGCGATAGTAACGAACAGAGAGAGAGAGAGAGAGAGAAAGAGAGAAAGAGGGAGGATGAAAGGCAGCGAGCGTGCGAGAGACCGAGCTAGAAGAAAAGAAGGGAAAGCGGAGGGAAAAGAGAGAAAGAGGTAGAATAAAACACAGACAGACAGAGAGAGAGGGAGAAATTGAGACAGCCGGTGCAGGAGACAAATCAAAAGGATAAAGATGCGAGAACGTTTGAAGAAGGGTAAAAAACCTGCGGGGGGATAACTCCCACTCGGTGTGTACGACCATTAAGCGCATCGGGTACAACTCCGAATGGGGCTCTTGCCGTGATCACCTAACATTTTCTTCCTGTTTCTCTCACTCAGTCTACCTTCCCCCTCCAACCCCTCGTTACGACAGCCACCCACCGCGCGCAGCAACAACACGGTTACCCTTTTTTACTCGTGCTCTGCTTCTTCTTCTCTTCCTTTCTTGGGAAGTCTCGCTGCATCTGTCACTGCTCACCCGGCTCTGCATAAATTGACACTCGCCCGATTTACCTCGGCCCATTGTGTCGTTTATTCCACCAACGTTCGCGCGTTCATCTTTGCAACCCTTAACACGTTCCGTGGCATGTGTACCACCGGTGGTACACGTTAAACTTGATCTTCAGGCCACGTGTATCCACCATATTTCTAATAATATTACCACAAGTGGTAGACGATGTGATAGCTACTCTAAACAACGAGAACTACTTATCGATTGATGATTTAATGAAAGATTATGTGATAATATATCAACCTTTAGTCAAAATATCAAATGGTCTGAACGACAACAAAAGGCAAAAATGGCTTGGCACGGAACGTGTTAAGAATGATAGCTGACGAGTTGAAGATTAGTATGAGCATCGTGCATAATTCGACGTACGTTCGTCGATTATCGTCAGAGAATTTTTGGCAAAAAGAAAAAGAAAGAAAAGACAGTGTGGCGTTATCCCGAAAATCAAATTGCCAACGAAAGGTAAATGCGATAAGGAAGACAGTGATGGAGCAATTAAACACGGTTAGAAACGCTTTTTAACACGTTCCGTGGCATGTGTACCACCGGTGGTACACGTTAAACTTGATCTTCAGGCCACGTGTATCCACCATATTTCTAATAATATTACCACAAGTGGTAGACGATGTGATAGCTACTCTAAACAAGAGAACTACTCATCGATTGATGATGTAATGAAAGATTGTGTGATGATATATCAAATGGCCTGAACGACAATAAAAGGCAAAAATGGCTTGGCACGGAACGTGTTAACCAGCGTTCGAATGGCCCCGCTAACATGATTCCTTCGAATCCATCACTACACATTGGCGACTGTCTTTGAAAAAGTATCGTACCCTCGAAAATTATAATAAATTAATTTCATTTGTAAAAAAATTGTTAATCAGCTGAATACCTTGAATTTATATCTACATAAACTGGTTTGAATGTTTTATTTAAGTTTTACAAGGTTTCATCTAATTTGCTACCTTACAGGCGAGTATTATAAAAAAGGCTCTCGACCACACACATACAAGTTGCATTGCAGTTGCAATACGCTGGTCGAGTTTTCGAAAATTTTCGTGTACCGTCGAATCGTTCTCGTCTTCGTTTCTCATTTTCGTCCAAAGCGCTGGCCCGCGCGTTTGTTTTCGGAATTTCCTGCAGAGGAAATGATTGCACGTGCAATTCCGGGTCGGAGGATACGGAATGGTACCTGAACTGGCC
Organism: Lepidotrigona ventralis hoosana; assembly: GCA_002806875.1. Classification (NCBI taxonomy): domain Eukaryota; kingdom Metazoa; phylum Arthropoda; class Insecta; order Hymenoptera; family Apidae; genus Lepidotrigona; species Lepidotrigona ventralis. The sequence goes on from NIPQ01092864.1 coordinate 12,457, forward strand.
TCTCGAACGAGACACGGAATTGGAAATTAATTGGTTTGTCGTCTGCAGACCCTGCTCTCTCTCTCTCTCTCTCTCTCGTTTTGCTGCGACGCCGAGCATCTTTCGAGCACGCGCAGAAATTAGCTTCCACCGCGTAATTTAAGATCAGGAACAACGTATCAGGTAAAAACTTTCTGAAATTCATTCCCTTGACACTAAAAAGAAAAAGTCGATGGTTGAAACAATAAAATTCACATTGAAGGTCGTAAAATGAGATGCGCACTCCGACTTTCTAGGATCTGCGAGAAGATGGAATAAGGCTACCTATAAATAACTATAAATAATACTTGCAAAGCACTTTTCGAATTATATAATTGTATGATATATTCTTTACACACTCATGCTTGAGACTTTTACAAACTCGTTGAAATCGAGTATAAATAATTTGCTTCGCAGACCCTCGCTGAGAATTGTTACGATTTTGTCCACTGGCAAAACACACACCACTGAACTGATTATACACGGTTATAGCTCTACCACTTGAGATAACGTCTACCATCAAATCTGCCACGGGTAATAAAGGAAATGATACGCTACGAGGAGCGTAGTGATTATCAGTGACTCACGACGTACGTGAGTCAAAGTATCGACGGAGACAAGAGGGGCGGATTCTTCCTTCGATGGACTCGTTTCTTGTCACGGCCACGGTGACTGTTCACCGGATTTATGAATTTATCGGCCGGGGAAATCGTTTCTGCGGATGCGGCCCACGCATGGTACGGGGGTGCATATCAAGTATCATCCCCTCGTGATCGCGAGACTGGAGCAAGGAGAGCACTCGAGGCCTCCGAGCATGAAAAACGAAGGGTGAATACGCCTGATGAGAACGAGTGCGCCGATTTGAATTCTCGTACTCTCCTTTTGCGTTCGTCAAGCTTTTCTTTCCTCTTTTTTTTTTTTAACAGATTTCTGAGAGCGCGAGCATCGATTATTAGCAAGAGGTTATAATCGCGAATTCTTCGTGGGCAAACGCCGCGAACCAAATAAGTTGGACTTTTTTTTTTTTTTGAGTTGCATTTG